>OU015466.1:15553155-15781969 GCA_907164805.1 Brachyptera putata | reverse complement strand
TAAAAAAATACTAGAACATCTACTTCACCATTCATAGAAAATTTATTGCGAAAAGGGCCAAAAAAACCTTAACCCCGTACATTTTTTTCAAATTTTTTTTGGCGCTTGAAATTTTTGGTTTATTTCTCAGTTCTGTTGTTATGTATGTGTAGTGTGATCAAATTGGAACACAAATCCGGTCTCCGTTTCAAAATCGAGTTTAATTTAAAGATTTAAGAGCAAAAAATAACTTAGTGTACACACCATGGTAGGGTCCTATATAGAATTCTGGAATCCTTCTAATTACTTTTCCATTAGCATTATTAGCAAAATTTCAACGGAATAACTCTTTCGAAATGTCCTCTCGTCTTCCTACAAAATTTTAGCCGAATCAAAAATGATAATTTTTGATGACTCTGAAAAGTGGCTGGAAATTGCAGTTTTTGGGTAATTCAGACACCTTTTTCTTGGAAATGGCTTGGGCGAGTATAGCCAAATTTGCTGAGGATTTAGGGACCATCAAGTTATACTCATGAAAAAATACTAGAACATCATAGCTCTCACCAGTTCATAGAAATTAATTGCGAAAGGTCCAAAAGTACCTTACTTAACCCTGTACATTTTGGTCAAATTTTTTTGTCGCTTGAAATTTTTGGTTGAATTTCTCAGTTCTGTTGTTATTTATGTGTAGTGTGATCAAATTGGAACACAAATCCGGTCTCCGTTTCAAAATCGAGTTCAATTTAAAGATTTTAGAGCAAAAAATAACTTAGTGTACACACCATGGTAGGGTTCTATATAGAATTCTGGAATCCTTCTAATTACTTTTCCATTGAAATTATTAGCAAAATTTCAACGGAATAACTTTTTCGAAATGTCCTCTCGTCTTCCTACAAAATTTTAGCCGAATCAAAAATGATGATTTTTGATGACTCTGAAAAGTGGCTGGAAATTGCAGTCTTTGGGTAATTCAGACACCTTTTTCTTGGAAATGGCTTGGGCGAGTATAGCCAAATTTGCTGAGGATTTAGGGACCATCAAGTTATACTCATAAAAAAATACTAGAACATCATAGCTCTCACCAGTTCATAGAAATTAATTGCGAAAGGTCCAAAAGTACCTTACTTAACCCTGTACATTTTGGTCAAATTTTTTTGTCGCTTGAAATTTTTGGTTGAATTTCTCAGTTCTGTTGTTATGTATGTGTAGTGTGATCAAATTGGAACACAAATCCGGTCTCCGTTTCAAAATCGAGTTTAATTTAAAGATTTTAGAGCAAAAAATAACTTAGTGTACACACCATGGTAGGGTCCTATATAGAATTCTGGAATCCTTCTAATTACTTTTCCATTGAAATTATTAGCAAAATTTCAACGGAATAACTCTTTCGAAATGTCCTCTCGTCTTCCTACAAAATTTTAGGCGAATCAAAAATGATGATTTTTGATGACTCTGAAAAGTGGCTGGAAATTGCAGTTTTTGGGTAATTCAGACACCTTTTTCTTGGAAATGGCTTGGGCGAGTATAGCCAAATTTGCTGAGGATTTAGGGTCCATCAAGTTATACTCATAAAAAAATACTAGAACATCATAGCTCTCACCAGTTCATAGAAATTAATTGCAAAAGGTCCAAAAGTACCTTAGTTAACCCTGTACATTTCGGTCAAAAATTTTTGTCCTCTGAAATTCATTGTTGAATTTCTCAGTTCTGTTGTTATTTATTCATATAGTTATCAAATTCGAACACAAATCCGGTCTCCGTTTCAAAATCGAGTTTAATTTAAAGATTTTAGAGCAAAAATCAACTTGGTGTACACACCATGGTAGGGTAAATAATTGCGAAAGGTCCAAAAGAATGATTTCTTATTGTTGCAGGTTGTCCCAGCTGTTTGACACGTGCGCGCACTCGTCCCAGACTGCAGTTCAAGACGCGCCACGCAGTTACCGACTTGAGGATCACGTTGGGGCCCCTCTTCCGTCGCAGCTATCGGTGCTGTGTCTTCAGCCAGTCAAGCAAACAGCTGATCAAGACAGGCTGCTGTGTTTTGATTGGTCGAATGCTGATCACGCCACTTGCTGCATTGGTACAATAGCATGTGAATGCATCGAGTCCAGAATGGAAATAACGTGTAAACAAATATCTTGTGATTACATGATTTATTGTTATGACTTGTACAGAATTTGTGACAATAAATTGATGACAAGTAACAATTACATGATGTGTTCTGACTTGTGTAATATCCCGTGGATCCTAGTATCCCGCGTGCCGCCCGCAGCGGTGGCGGTGGCGGGATTGTGAAGTGTGTGGGGGCTCGACCTTGAAATATTCCATGCAGAAAGGCTCGTGTAGCTTCCGGGGAAGCCACGCAAGTCTCTCGTGCACGGTCGAATCCAAGGTCTCCACCACACGCCTACAGCTAATCTTAGATGGTGGTTGGATGTATGACAATGTACCTTTGAATGCAAGGCAGGCTCATGCAAGTCTATCTCACACGCAAGAGTAGCACGTCTCACCCAAGAGCGATCCAGATCAATCCCCTCACCGCCGTGAGCCTTTTATTCACGTGCTCGGGTTTGGCATCGATTGCTTAAGCTCGAGGAGATGATTTCCTGTCGTGGAGCTTTAATCAGCTTGGTTTAGAGCCAACGGGGCGCTGATCAAACCACTCTGGGCTGGCCTACCCGGCTCGGGGATCATTTTCAAATAGGCTGGATCATACCTGGGGGTGCGGGCGGCACACGGGTCAGATTAGGCACATGACGGTGCATTACCTGCTACCTCGTGGTCGCCACGATGCTCTAAGGAGGGAGTCTTCAAGGTAAGCTGCAGCCTGCAAACAGGAAGGATGTGTTAATTAATGTGAATAACTTGCTTTAAATGCAATTGATTACAAACATTTTTGAGGATTATTCATTGCAAAGAGCCACTTCATGTTCACAGCAAATTTGAGACGAATCAAATTTTGAAAACTAGAAAATTCTCGAAGTAATTTTTTGCTCTAAAATCTTTAAATTGAAATCGATTTTGAAACGGAGACCAGATTTGTGTTCCAATTTGATCACACTACACATACATAACAATAGAACTGAGAAATTCAACCAAAAATTTCAAGCGACAAAAAAATTTGACCAAAATGTACAGGGTTAACTAAGGTACTTTTGGACCTTTCGCAATTAATTTCTATGAACTGGTGAGAGCTATGATGTTCTAGTATTTTTTAAGAGTATAACTTGATGGTCCCTAAATCCTCAGCAAATTTGGCTATACTCGCATCAGCCATTTCCAAGAAAAAGGTGTCTGAATTTCCCAAAAACTGCAATTTCCAGCCACTTTTCAGAGTCATAAAAAATCATCATTTTTGATTCGGCTAAAATTTTGTAGGAAGACAAGAGGACATTTCAGAAGAGTTATTCCGTTGAAATTTTGCTAATAATGCTAATGGAAAAGTAATTAGAAGGATTCCAGAATTCTATAATATGGGACTCTACCATGGTGAGTACACTAAGTTGTTTTTCGCTCTAAAATCTTTAAATTAAACTCGATTTAGGAACGGAGACCGGATTTGTGTTCCAATTTCATCACACTACACATACATAACAACAGAACTGAGAAATTCAACCAAAAATTTCAAGCGACAAAAAAATTTGACCAAAATGTACAGGGTTAACTAAGGTACTTTTGGACCTTTCGCAATTAATTTCTATGAACTGGTGAGAGCTATGATGTTCTAGTATTTTTTTAAGAGTATAACTTGATGGTCCCTAAATCCTCAGCAAATTTGGCTATACTCGCATCAGCCATTTCCAAGAAAAAGGTGTCTGAATTTCCCAAAAACTGCAATTTCCAGCCACTTTTCAGAGTCATAAAAATCATCATTTTTGATTCGGCTAAAATTTTGTAGGAAGACAAGAGGACATTTCAGAAGAGTTATTCCGTTGAAATTTTGCTAATAATGCTAATGGAAAAGTAATTAGAAGGATTCCAGAATTCTATAATATGGGACTCTACCATGGTGAGTACACTAAGTTGTTTTTCGCTATAAAATCTTTAAATTAAACTCGATTTAGGAACGGAGACCGGATTTGTGTTCCAATTTATCACACTACACATACATAACAATAGAACTGAGAAATTCAACCAAAAATTTCAAGCGACAAAAAAATTGACCAAAATGTACAGGGTTAACTAAGGTACTTTTGGACCTTTCGCAATTAATTCTATTAACTGGTGAGAGCTATGATGTTCTAGTATTTTTTTAAGAGTATAACTTGATGGTCCCTAATCCTCAGCAAATTTGGCTATACTCGCATCAGCCATTCCAAGAAAAAGGTTCCTGAATTTCCCAAAAACTGCAATTTCCAGCCACTTTTCAGAGTCATAAAAAATCATCATTTTTGATTCGGCTAAAATTTTGTGGGAAGACAAGAGGACATTTCAGAAGAGTTATTCCGTTGAAATTTTGCTAATAATGCTAATGGAAAAGTAATTAGAAGGATTCCAGAATTCTATAATATGGGACTCTACCATGGTGAGTACACTAAGTTGTTTTTCGCTATAAAATCTTTAAATTAAACTCGATTTAGGAACGGAGACCGGATTTGTGTTCCAATTTCATCACACTACACATACATAACAACAGAACTGAGAAATTCAACCAAAAATTTCAAGCGACAAAAAATTTGACCAAAATGTACAGGGTTAACTAAGGTACTTTTGGACCTTTCGCAATTAATTTCTATGAACTGGTGAGAGCTATGATGTTCTAGTATTTTTTTAAGAGTATAACTTGATGGTCCCTAAATCCTCAGCAAATTTGGCTATACTCGCATCAGCCATTTCCAAGAAAAAGGTGTCTGAATTTCCCAAAAACTGCAATTTCCAGCCACTTTTCAGAGTCATAAAAAATCATCATTTTTGATTCGGCTAAAATTTTGTAGGAAGACAAGAGGACATTTCAGAAGAGTTATTCCGTTGAAATTTTGCTAATAATGCTAATGGAAAAGTAATTAGAAGGATTCCAGAATTCTATAATATGGACTCTACCATGGTGAGTACACTAAGTTGTTTTTCGCTCTAAAATCTTTAAATTAAACTCGATTTAGGAACGGAGACCGGATTTGTGTTCCAATTTCATCACACTACACATACATAACAACAGAACTGAGAAATTCAACCAAAAATTTCAAGCGACAAAAAAATTTGACCAAAATGTACAGGGTTAACTAAGGTACTTTTGGACCTTTCGCAATTAATTTCTATGAACTGGTGAGAGCTATGATGTTCTAGTATTTTTTTAAGAGTATAACTTGATGGTCCCTAAATCCTCAGCAAATTTGGCTATACTCGCATCAGCCATTTCCAAGAAAAAGGTGTCTGAATTTCCCAAAAACTGCAATTTCCAGCCACTTTTCAGAGTCATAAAAAATCATCATTTTTGATTCGGCTAAAATTTTGTAGGAAGACAAGAGGACATTTCAGAAGAGTTATTCCGTTGAAATTTTGCTAATAATGCTAATGGAGAAGTAATTAGAAGGATTCCAGAATTCTATAATATGGGACTCTACCATGGTGAGTACACTAAGTTGTTTTTCGCTATAAAATCTTTAAATTAAACTCGATTTAGGAACGGAGACCGGATTTGTGTTCCAATTTGATCACACTACACATACATAACAACAGAACTGAGAAATTCAACCAAAAATTTCAAGCGACAAAAAAATTTGACCAAAATGTACAGGGTTAACTAAGGTACTTTTGGACCTTTCGCAATTAATTTCTATGAACTGGTGAGAGCTATGATGTTCTAGTATTTTTTTAAGAGTATAACTTGATGGTCCCTGAATCCTCAGCAAATTTGGCTATACTCGCATCAGCCATTTCCAAGAAAAAGGTGTCTGAATTTCCCAAAAACTGCAATTTCCAGCCACTTTTCAGAGTCATAAAAAATCATCATTTTTGATTCGGCTAAAATTTTGTAGGAAGACAAGAGGACATTTCAGAAGAGTTATTCCGTTGAAATTTTGCTAATAATGCTAATGGAAAAGTAATTAGAAGGATTCCAGAATTCTATATAGGACTCTACCATGGTGAGTACACTAAGTTGTTTTTCGCTCTAAAATCTTTAAATTAAACTCGATTTAGGAACGGAGACCGGATTTGTGTTCCAATTTCATCACACTACACATACATAACAACAGAACTGAGAAATTCAACCAAAAATTTCAAGCGACAAAAAAATTTGACCAAAATGTACAGGGTTAACTAAGGTACTTTTGGACCTTTCGCAATTAATTTCTATGAACTGGTGAGAGCTATGATGTTCTAGTATTTTTTTAAGAGTATAACTTGATGGTCCCTAAATCCTCAGCAAATTTGGCTATACTCGCATCAGCCATTTCCAAGAAAAAGGTGTCTGAATTTCCCAAAAACTGCAATTTCCAGCCACTTTTCAGAGTCATAAAAAATCATCATTTTTGATTCGGCTAAAATTTTGTAGGAAGACAAGAGGACATTTCAGAAGAGTTATTCCGTTGAAATTTTGCTAATAATGCTAATGGAAAGTAATTAGAAGGATTCCAGAATTCTATAATATGGGACTCTACCATGGTGAGTACACTAAGTTGTTTTTCGCTCTAAAATCTTTAAATTAAACTCGATTTAGGAACGGAGACCGGATTTGTGTTCCAATTTATCACACTACACATACATAACAACAGAACTGAGAAATTCAACCAAAAATTTCAAGCGACAAAAAAATTGACCAAAATGTACAGGGTTAACTAAGGTACTTTTGGACCTTTCGCAATTAATTTCTATGAACTGGTGAGAGCTATGATGTTCTAGTATTTTTTTAAGAGTATAACTTGATGGTCCCTAAATCCTCAGCAAATTTGGCTATACTCGCATCAGCCATTTCCAAGAAAAAGGTGTCTGAATTTCCCAAAAACTGCAATTTCCAGCCACTTTTCAGAGTCATAAAAAATCATCATTTTTGATTCGGCTAAAATTTTGTAGGAAGACAAGAGGACATTTCAGAAGAGTTATTCCGTTGAAATTTTGCTAATAATGCTAATGGAAAAGTAATTAGAAGGATTCCAGAATTCTATAATATGGACTCTACCATGGTGAGTACACTAAGTTGTTTTTCGCTCTAAAATCTTTAAATTAAACTCGATTTAGGAACGGAGACCGGATTTGTGTTCCAATTTCATCACACTACACATACATAACAACAGAACTGAGAAATTCAACCAAAAATTTCAAGCGACAAAAAAATTTGACCAAAATGTACAGGGTTAATTAACTAAGGTACTTTTGGACCTTTCGCAATTAATTTCTATGAACTGGTGAGAGCTATGATGTTCTAGTATTTTTTTAAGAGTATAACTTGATGGTCCCTAAATCCTCAGCAAATTTGGCTATACTCGCATCAGCCATTTCCAAGAAAAAGGTGTCTGAATTTCCCAAAAACTGCAATTTCCAGCCACTTTTCAGAGTCATAAAAAATCATCATTTTTGATTCGGCTAAAATTTTGTAGGAAGACAAGAGGACATTTCAGAAGAGTTATTCCGTTGAAATTTTGCTAATAATGCTAATGGAAAAGTAATTAGAAGGATTCCAGAATTCTATAATATGGGACTCTACCATGGTGAGTACACTAAGTTGTTTTTCGCTCTAAAATCTTTAAATTAAACTCGATTTAGGAACGGAGACCGGATTTGTGTTCCAATTTTATCACACTACACATACATAACAATAGAACTGAGAAATTCAACCAAAAATTTCAAGCGACAAAAAAAATTGACCAAAATGTACAGGGTTAACTAAGGTACTTTTGGACCTTTCGCAATTAATTTCTATGAACTGGTGAGAGCTATGATGTTCTAGTATTTTTTTAAGAGTATAACTTGATGGTCCCTAAATCCTCAGCAAATTTGGCTATACTCGCATCAGCCATTTCCAAGAAAAATGTGTCTGAATTTCCCAAAAACTGCAATTTCCAGCCACTTTTCAGAGTCATAAAAAATCATCATTTTTGATTCGGCTAAAATTTTGTGGGAAGACAAGAGGACATTTCAGAAGAGTTATTCCGTTGAAATTTTGCTAATAATGCTAATGGAAAAGTAATTAGAAGGATTCCAGAATTCTATAATATGGGACTCTACCATGGTGAGTACACTAAGTTGTTTTTCGCTCTAAAATCTTTAAATTAAACTCGATTTAGGAACGGAGACCGGATTTGTGTTCCAATTTTATCACACTACACATACATAACAATAGAACTGAGAAATTCAACCAAAAATTTCAAGCGACAAAAAAATTTGACCAAAACGTACAGGGTTTTAATTAAGTAAGGTACTTTTGGACCTTTTGCAATTAATTTCTATGAACTGGTGAGAGCTATGATGTTCTAGTATTTTTTTATGTTCATAACTTTGGGATCTTCAAATCATTAGAAAGTTCTGTTAGGATTGCCTCGGCGATTGCCGAGAAAAACGTTGCTGATTTATCAAAAAACGGACATTTTCAGACAATTTTCGGAACTGACTTTTGGAATAACGACAATTAGCTAATAATGTTCAAATATTCAGACAGAGTGATTAATTCTGATGTAGAAAATATTTTTTCGGAAATTTTAAAACCAAAATTAAAGTCAGAAATGAAATTTGAAAAAAGGTAAAAAAGGCAAAAATTCATGAATTTGATTTGTCTGAAATTTTGTAAGACGGCAAAAGGACATTCTGGAAACCCAATTCCGTTGAAATTTCTCCAATTTTCTTATTTTTGAAGTAATTACAAGGATTCTAAATTTCTATATAGACCGCTACCAGTTCCGTTTGGATTGCTTTGGCGGTTGCCAAGAAAAACGTTGCTGATTTATCAAAAAACAGATATTTTCAGCCAACTTTCAAAACGGTGTTTCAAAATAACGACAATTGTCCAATTATGTTTACATATTCAGTAAGAAGATTCAATTCTGAGAAATAATTTTTTTTTTTGGAAATTCTAAATCCAAAATTGATGTTAGAAATCAAATTTGAAAAATATAAAAAAAGGCCAAAACACATGATTGTTCATTTTTTCAAAAAGTTTTAGGGAGACGAAAGGGCATTTAAAAAACGCAATTCCATTGAAATTTTTCCAATTTTCTTATTTTCAAAGTAATCATAAGGATTCTAAAATTCTTAATAGGCCCTCCCCATGGCTAATATACCAAGTCATTTTTTCTCTAAATCTCTAAATTGAAGTCAAATAAGACACTTGGACCAGCTTTGAATTCTTATTTCATTAGCCTACTCAACACAAACTGAGAATATCAAGCGAGAGTTTTCTGACATTCAACGACTGTATGTCGAGACTGCAAAAAATAATGTGTTGTCTACTTACTGGCATTGTTCTTGTCGTTCTCTCTGTTGTGTTCATCTTGTTCCCTTCTTCCCTCTTCTTACCGCGTCAACTTCAACATCGTACTGCAGTCTTGGTTGTCTTCTCTTCCTTCTCCAACGGTCCTGCTAGTTGATACGTGGACTGGCATCGTCCAATGTTGACGAGCCATAACAGCTGGAATAAAAAATACTATATTGAAACACTCAAAATTATTATTCAGAGGAAATGTCGTAAAATAGCTGAAGCTCAATTGAGAGGAGGGCAGATTGGGCCTAGGTTCGATCTCCGTTGTCTATCCTTACTTCTATAGCATAGTTGAATGCTGGGAAGGTTGTTTATTGTTTATTGCTTATTGTTGGTTCATTATGAATTATGAGTATAAAATCATGATCCCTAAATCATCAGAAAATTTGGCTACGCTCGCCCCAGCCGTTTCCAAGAAAAAAGTGTCTGAATTACCCAAAAAACTGCATTTTCCAGCCAATTTTCTGAAGTGGCTCTTGAAATAACGACAATTGTCCAGTTATGCTTAGATATTCAGCAAGAAGAATTAATTTTAGGGATTTTTTTTAGGGGGGAAATTCTAAAACCAAAATTGACATCACAAATCAAATTTGAAAAACATAGAAAAGGCAAAATATTGTGATTTCTCATTTTGCTAAAGTTTTGCAGGGCAGGGAAAGGACATTTAAAAAAATGAAGTTTAAATTAAAGAGTGGAAAAAATACTGATTTCTGATTTGGCTAAAATTTTGATTGACGTTTAACCCTTTCACAGTTAGTGAAATTTTCGATATAAAACCCACCAGGTTAGCCAATAATAGAGCATTTTATTTAAATTCATAACTCACCACACAATAAAAATAAATAATTAATCTCAAAAGATTTGGTCAGACTAAAGTTCAAATTAAAAAAATTTTTTTTTCAAATTAAAATGTAATTTAAATGAAGAAATTGAAAAAAAAAACAGCAATACTGTCAGTTGTTGAGGTTATGCTGTGTTCATAACCCTCAAATTCATGACTCAAACTCAAATCTCATGAGTCTCATTATCAATTTTCCAAAAATATCATTGTCATTATCCTAATCACTGAACTCAAGATCATTTATCTCATCTAGGCCCTAACACATCTTCCAAGTTATCGGAATAATTGTTGTCTATTATTGTGACGAGAATTACTCGCCGGTGTACAACTGGAGGGCGCCATTGTTATTGTTTAGAACCTTGGCAACAAACACAGACTTGTTGAATCTCTTTACATTAGATTATTTTTTGATGGATTTGAGAACGCACCCACTAAAATCATCGGTAATGAACTACTAACGACATCTACCAAAAAATAAATCAACTTTGAAGCATGACTCGGTCGGTGTAAATGCCTAAATTTAGCTCATTTTGAGAACGTATCTCTTTCATGCGTAACCTGTGGCGGGCGACATTGAAAAACGGCAGGCATACGTGCGAAACTGTGAAAGGGTTAAAGAAACCTAGGTACTGAAATTTGTAGTAATATCTTTTTTTACACTTCACAGTTGTTAGCACAACTAGAAGAATAAATTCTTAACCCTCAATTGTTGATTTTCGTCTTCAAATTCTTCAATCACTACAACGTGACCACCGAAAACTATAACAACTGATTTTTTTTTACTCACTGGCATCGTTCTTGTAGTTCTACTTGTTGCATTCATCATTTGTTGCATTTACTTGTTGCATTTTCTCTTCTTCCTACGTTCTCACTGCATCAACTTTTTTATTGTACTGCCGTCTTAGTTGCATTCTCTTCCTTCTTCAATGGTACTCTTAGTTGATACATGTACTGGCATCGTTTTTTCAATTATCTTTGTTCGATTCATCTCTTTCCGTGCTTCCCTTGCTACGTCAACATTGCTACTTCAACATTGTACTGGCGTCTTAGTCACCTTGTCTTCCTTCTTCAATGGTACTAGTAGTTGATACATGTACTGGCATCGTTCTTGCAGTTAGCTTTGTTCCATTCATCTTTTTCATCCTTCCCTCTTCTTGCTCCGTCAACTTCTACATCGTACTGGCGTCTTAGTTGCCTTATCTTCCTTCTTCAATGGTAATGGTAGTTGATACATGTACTGGCATCGTTCTTCCAGTTACCGTATTTACACGCATATAAGACGCACCGGCTTATAAGACGCACCCCTACTTTTCAGGTTTCATTTTTGGAAACCTTTTTGTTTACTCATATAAGACGCAGTATCATAATCCCAATATTTGGTGTCATAATCATGATTAAGGATACCTTGTAACCATAAAAGAAGGTTCCATCCCTTCACTCTATACCAGAGCCACTCTATTTGACAATAAACAATATTGATAATATATCTTCCAAGTTTAGATTCATTTTTATCCATCCTATAGTGTTGAAAGAGTAGCGCCCTATAGACTCAGTTATCACCCATAGCACACTTCAAGGCAAGTATTGTTGATTGATGATAAACAGATGTGTCAAAGTGTTTGTCTTGGTATTCAGTGTAACATGATCCAGAGTCTGACCTCCTGACCTCTAATGGAGGAAAAAGGCATAAGGATATTTTATGAGTATGTTTGTTATCTTTTGTTGACACATTTACCACAGTATTATATCCCGACAATTGACCATTGGGGGTCTGCCATATGCTTTAATATCTACGACCATCCGTGCATACAATCTGACAACGATTGTGGGTTCGCCCTATGCTTTAACACTGGACGACCGGCAGTGTTTCACGGGAACTGTTTTTGCGATGTTTTATCATCAGAGAAAAACAGTTTTCAGCGAGCGGGCGTAAATATATCGCAAAATGTGACAGTTTTTTGGTCACTTACTTTTATAAGACGCATGTGACTTTTTGATGACTTGAAAATGGAAAAAAAGTGCGTCTTATATGCGTGTAAATACGGTATCTTTGTTCCATTCATCTTTTTCATCCTTCCCTCTTCTTGCTCCGTCAACTTCTACATCGTACTGGCGTCTTAGTTGCCTTATCTTCCTTCTTCAATGGTAATGGTAGTTGATACATGTACTGGCATCGTTCTTCCAGTTATCTTTGTTCCATTCATCTTTTTCATCCTTCCCTCTTCTTGCTCCGTCAACTTCTACATCGTACTGGCGTTTCAGTTGCCTTGTCTTCCTTCTTCAATGGTACTGGTAGTTGATACGTGTGATGGCAATGTCCTATGTTCCTAGCTGTAACAAAGAATATACAGTACCGGTAATGAAAGTGAAACATCACAAGTATTTTTCACAAACCAATAAAATGTCCTAAAATAAGTCTGCCAAACTCGGACACAGTTCGAGATGAAATTGAATATTATATCTCCAAGATTCCGAGCCATGTCAAACTAAGGGTTGATTTTATCAACCCTGGATTAGCTAATGTTCAGATTGAAGTTGTTGAAGTTGATACAGTACCAACGTTATTATTAAAATTAATCCTACACCAATCTTCAGATCGATACTTTGTAAAATGGACCAACAAGCTTCCACACAGCCAAAAAGTCATCAGTTTTGGACAATATTGAATGCTTCGGTCTATGTAGCCTACCTGCCTACTATTTTTTTTTAATTAGTTGCACTTGACATATGTACAATTCTGATGTAATGTGATCGAACGTTTACACATTATTGGAATGTCTTATCGTTATCGTAATGAAGCATACTAAATTCAAGTAAAAAAGGCCAAAACACGTGAATTTTTATTTGTTTAAAATTTTGTAGGAAGACAAACGGGCATTTCAAAAACGCAATTCCATTGATATTTTTCAAATGTTTTTTCAAAGTAATTACAAGGATTCTAAAATTCTCTACAGCCCTCCCCATGGCAAATATACCAAGCCATTTTTTTTTCTCTAAATCTCTAAGTAAAGTCAAATAAGAAACTTAGACCTGCTTTGAGTTCTTATTTCATAAGTCTACTCAACACACGAACTGAGAAATTCAAGCGAAAGTTTTCTGACATTCAACGACTGTGTCAAGACTGCAAAAGATAACAATTGTTTTCTGCTTACTGGCATTGTTCTTGTCGTTCTCTATGTTGCGTTCATCTTGTTCCCTTCTTCCCTCTTCTTCCCACATCAACTTCCACATCGTACTGCCGTCTTAGTTGCCTTCTCTTCCTTCTTTAATGGTACTGCTAGTTGATACGTCTTCTGGCATCATCCTATGTTGACCAGCCATAACAGCTGTAACACAGAAAAGTTGAAATTAGATATTTTTATCTACAACGATTCCGAGTCATGTACAACTAAGGGTCGATTTTATCAACTCTGGATTAAGTAATGTTCAGATTAAAGTTGTTGATAAATACGGGGGCGCTGTAGAGCGGATACCGGAACAAAGTCGACTCGGTCGTGTGACTCGGGGTACTTTTCAATGGATGGTTGTAAAATGTGATTATATGGTTCAGGTAAGGCTCGGCACTCAAACCCCGGTCATACAACCACATACGTACATACATCACACATACGTAACAACAGAACTGAGAAATTCAACAACAAGTTTCAAATCCCCCAAAAAATTGACCAAAAAGTACAGGGTAAAGTACAGGGTAAGCTCGTTTTTGACCTTTCCCCAGTAATTTCTATGAACTGGTGAGACCTATGATGTTCTAGTATTTTTTTATGAGCATAACTTTAGGATCTTTAAATCATTAGAGGGTTCCGTTATTATTGCCCTGGCGGTTGCCAAGAAAAACGTCGCTGATTTATCTAAAAATGGACATTTTCAGCCAACTTTTAGAACGGTCATTTGAAATAATTTATTTTTTTATTTTTTTTGAATAGTTGATTTTTGCTCTAAAATCTTCAAATTTAATTCAATTTTGAAACTGAGACCGGATTTGTGTTCCAATTTGATCACATTACACCATAGCCTTCTTTATTGGATAAGACAGTCTCTTCTTCAGCTGCCCTTTCACTAAGGCTATTTGACAGGTTTGCGCATGTTTGCTCGCGCAAGCAAAAATGACCTCATGCTGCACTCTGGTAATCTAAAATTCTAACTTCGAAAAACTGGCAATCTGTCAGAATTTTTCAATTTCCTACGACATTATTTTGGTAAATGTCATACCTACATTTTAGTTGGGGTTATGGTTATGAACAGAATTTTATAACATAGGTCCCGGTTACGAAGCCAATTTTATAAAGGTCCTCGTTTCGGTTAAGGTTTCGAACTAAAATTAATAACCGTCCCCGGTAGGCCTACGGTAAATTTCATAAAGGTCCTCAGAATCAGTGTTTGAGATGAACAACCGTTTCAAACCCTTTTTGAGATCCTACAACTATCTGCAGCATATACTTACCACCCGCTGACAAAATTTTTAGAAATGATTTGAACTGAATAACAAATATCATGAAGGTGCTGGTTATGGAAGTCATTACCTCAACCATTGAATTTGGGCATTGAATTTGTAATACTACAAAATCAATGTACTACAAAATCAATGCCTCAACCACTAAGTTTGTAGCCTAGTTACAAACTCAATGCCTCAACATAAAGGTTATCGGCTGCAGTTATGTTTGGACCCCAAAAATAATAACGGTTGTGGTTATGGTTATGGTATTACCACACATTTAAATAAGTAGTGGTGGTTACGGTACCCCAAAAATAACGACTGTGAAGTTAGCCCTCTTTCTCAGCCCCTCAAGGGCGTTAGGCTAGCAGCAAGGTATGACGTGGTGAAAGAACACCAACACGACAAAATACCGCTAGCTTTGCCCCTGTGTACTATGCATAACAAACAGCATGCCTGTTCTTACGGATGCCTAAACATTTATAAATAATCTTTAGAACTTTGCTTCTTTAAGTTGCATGAAATTAGTTGATGACTATAGATTCTGTATAAATAATGGCAAATTAGTTGATGAATTAAGGAGCATTTTTTATATTTTTTTAAATGTAGGTCCAATAGCTTATTATTATTACCTATGACAACATCATCTCTTAAATGTCGGGTAGAAAATAAATGTATAGATATTGACTCATTATTCCGTGTTTTAAAGAAACAAACAAGTGGTACCGACAGGGGGTGTCGCACGTGTAAGCCACTATAGACACTGTAGCAAGAAAATACCAAATTGGAATTCAGTTATTGACTGATATTGATCAGAATCGTTTGCCCTGAGATGATTGTAATTAATTACCTGATTGATAACACTAATTAATTCGCAGGAGTCGTAATTGGGGTAGGTGATTTTTTCCAATCGCGGAAATAAATCATCTACCACTTGAGGAACGACAATCCGTGGTCAAATCTGTTTGCCCTAAATCCTAAACGTGCTAATTACTAATAACAAAGGTTAATTAATTCACAGGAAACGTAATTGACGCTGGAAAATTTTCAAATCAACAATTTTTGGCTCTTTTCACTCGAGGAACGATAATCCGTAGTCGAATCTGTTTGCCCTGAATCGCAAGTAGGCCATACCGATGCTGTGAAGTTAGCCCCTAATTAGCATAATCCATTCGAGAATATAATTCAATAACTAGGCACGCCAGAAACGTTCCGAAAAGTGTTTCCAAAAATATTTCCCCACCCGGGCAACATATTGTATTGATCAGAATCGTTTGCCCTGAGATGATTGTAATTAATTACCTGATTGATAACACTAATTAATTCGCAGGGGTCGAAATTGGGGTGGATAATTTTTTCCAATCGCGGAAACGTATCAACTACCACTCGAGGAACGACAATCCGTGGTCAAATATGTTTGCCCTGAATCCTAAACGTGCTAATTACTAATTACAAAGGTTAATTAATTCACAGGAAACGTAATTGACGTTGGAAAATTTTCAAATCAACAATTTTTGGCTCTTTTCACTCGAGGAACGATAATCCGTAGTCGAATCTGTTTGCCCTGAATCGCAAGTAGGCCATACCGTCGCTGTGAAGTTAGCCCCTAATTAGCATAATCCATTCGAGAATTAAATTCAATAACTAGGCACGCCAGAAACGTTCCGAAAAGTGTTTCCAAAAATATTTCCCCACCCGGGCAACATATTGTATTGATCAGAATCGTTTGCCCTGAGTTGATTGTAATTAATTACCTGATTGATAACACTAATTAATTCGCAGGGGTCGAAATTGGGGTGGATAATTTTTTCCAATCGCGGAAACGTATCAACTACCACTCGAGGAACGACAATCCGTGGTCAAATATGTTTGCCCTAAATCCTAAACGTGCTAATTACTAATTACAAAGGTTAATTAATTCACAGGAAGCGTAATTGACGTTGGAAAATTTTCAAATCAACAATGTCTGGCTCTTTTCACTCGAGGAACGATAATCCGTAGTCGAATCTGTTTGCCCTAAATCGCAAGTAGGCCATACCGATGCTGTGAAGTTAGCCCCTAATTAGCATAATCCATTCGAGAATTAAATTCAATAACTAGGCACGCCAGAAACGTTCCGAAAAGTGTTTCCAAAAATATTTCCCCACCTGGGCAACATATTGTATTGATCAGAATCGTTTGCCCTGAGATGATTGTAATTAATTACCTGATTGATAACACTAATTAATTCGCAGGGGTCGAAATTGGGGTGGATAATTTTTTCCAATCGCGGAAACGTATCAACTACCACTCGGGGAACGACAATCCGTGGTCAAATATGTTTGCCCTGAATCCTAAACGTGCTAATTACTAATTACAAAGGTTAATTAATTCACAGGAAACGTAATTGACGTTGGAAAATTTTCAAATCAACAATTTTCGGCTCTTTTCACTCGAGGAACGATAATCCGTAGTCGAATCTGTTTGCCCTAAATCGCAAGTAGGCCATACCGATGCTGTGAAGTTAGCCCCTAATTAGCATAATCCATTCGAGAATTAAATTCAATAACTAGGCACGCCAGAAACGTTCCGAAAAGTGTTTCCAAAAATATTTCCCCACCCGGGCAACATATTGTATTGATCAGAATCGTTTGCCCTGAGATGATTGTAATTAATTACCTGATTGATAACACTAATTAATTCGCAGGGGTCAAAATTGGGGCAGGTAATTTTTTCCAATCGCGGAAATGTATCAACTACCACTCGAGGAACGACAATCCGTGGTCAAATCTGTTTGCCCTAAATCCTAAACGTGCTAATTACTAATTACAAAGGTTAATTAATTCACAGGAAGCGTAATTGACGTTGGAAAATTTTCAAATCAACAATGTCTGGCTCTTTTCACTCGAGGAACGACAATCCGTGGTCAAATCTGTTTGCCCTAAATCGCAAGTAGGCCATACCGTCGCTGTGAAGTTAGCCCCTAATTAGCATAATCCATTCGAGAATTAAATTCAATAACTAGGCACGCCAGAAACGTTCCGAAAAGTGTTTCCAAAAATATTTCCCCACCCGGGCAACATATTGTATTGATCAGAATCGTTTGCCCTGAGATGATTGTAATTAATTACCTGATTGATAACACTAATTAATTCGCAGGGGTCGAAATCCCCTGCAGATCGAGTGTCGGAAAATTTACGATTTTCTTCGACAAATTTTTCACAGAGCCGTGTGTGGTATCAAAATGAAGGTACGTTCGATTGATTGCATAAAATCCTTATTTCGTCCCAATCCAATGTCTGGTTCTCCGTAAAAAAAATCTTGAACACCCCCTCCCGCAGAGGGGTGTGGGAAAACTTACGATTTGCTTTGAAATTTTTTTTACAGAGTCGTGTGTGGTAATTACATGAAGGTCCATTCAATTGATTGTGGAAAATTCTTATTTCGTCCCAATCCAATGTCTGGTTCTCCGTAAAACAATTCTTTAACACCCCCTCCCGCGGAGGGATGTGGGAAAACTTACGATTTTCCCCGGAAAAGTTTTCAGAGGGTCAAGTGTGGTATCAAAATGAAGGTATATTCAATCGATTGCAAAAAATTTCAATTTCAACCCGATCCAATGTTGGTTCTCCGGTAAACATGTTTTGAACAACCCCATGTGTAGAGGGGTGTCGGAAAACTTACGATTTTCTTTGGAAAAGTTTTCAAAGAGTCGTGTTTGGTATCAAAATGAAGGTACATTCAATCGATTGCAAAAAATTCAAACCTCAGCCCGATCCGATGTATGGTTCTCCGGCAAACAGGTTTTGAACCAACCCCTGCAGATCGGGTGTCGGAAAATTTATGATTTTCCCTGGAAAAGTTTTCAGAGGGCCGTGTGTGGTGTCAAAATGAAGGTGCATTTAATTGAATGCGAAAAAAATATGAGTTCGCCCGATCCGATATATGGTTCTCCGGCAAACATGTTTTGAATCAACCCCTGCAGATCGGGTGTCGGAAAATTTATGATTTTCCCTGGAAAAGTTTTCAGAGGGTCGTGTGTGGAATCAAAATGGAGGTACATTCAATCGATTGCGAAAAATCTAAACCTCAGCCCGATCCGATGTATGGTTCTCCGGCAAACAGGTTTTGAACAACCCCCCGTGCAGAGGGGGGTCGGAAAATTTGCGATTTTCCTCGGGAAAGTTTTCACAGGGCCGTGTGTGGTATCAACATGAAGGTACATTCAATTGAATGCGGAAAAATCTAAGTTTGGCCCGATCCGATGTTTGGTTTGCCGACAAACATGTTTTGAACACCCCCCGTGTTGAGGAGTGTAGGAAAATATGCGATTTTTCTCCGGCAAACAGGTTTTGAACAACCCCTTGCAGATCGGGTGTCGGAAAATTTACGATTTTCTTTGGAAAATTTTTCACAGAGTCGTGTTTTTTCAGGATTTTTAAAATTGTTTTCAGTATAACCAGACATTGGATCGAGACGACATCAAGATTTTATGCAATCAAATGAACGTACCTTAATTTCGATACCACACACGACCCTCTGAAAACTTTTCCAGGGAAAATCATAAATTTTTCGACACCCGATCTGCAGGGGTTGATTCAAAACATGTTTGCCGGAGAACCATATATCGGATCGGGCGAACTCATATTTTTTTCGCATTCAATTAAATGCACCTTCATTTTGACACCACACACGGCCCTCTGAAAACTTTTCCAGGGAAAATCATAAATTTTCCGACACCCGATCTGCAGGGGTTGGTTCAAAACCTGTTTGCCGGAGAACCATACATCGGATCGGGCTGAGGTTTGAATTTTTTGCAATCGATTGAATGTACCTTCATTTTGATACCAAACACGACTCTTTGAAAACTTTTCCAAAGAAAATCGTAAGTTTTCCGACACCCCTCTACACATGGGGTTGTTCAAAACATGTTTACCGGAGAACCAACATTGGATCGGGTTGAAATTGAAATTTTTTGCAATCGATTGAATATACCTTCATTTTGATACCACACTTGACCCTCTGAAAACTTTTCCGGGGAAAATCGTAAGTTTTCCCACATCCCTCCGCGGGAGGGGGTGTTAAAGAATTGTTTTACGGAGAACCAGACATTGGATTGGGACGAAATAAGAATTTTCCACAATCAATTGAATGGACCTTCATGTAATTACCACACACGACTCTGTAAAAAAAAATTCAAAGCAAATCGTAAGTTTTCCCACACCCCTCTGCGGGAGGGGGTGTTCAAGATTTTTTTTACGGAGAACCAGACATTGGATTGGGACGAAATAAGGATTTTATGCAATCAATCGAACGTACCTTCATTTTGATACCACACACGGCTCTGTGAAAAATTTGTCGAAGAAAATCGTAAATTTTCCGACACTCGATCTGCAGGGGATTTCGACCCCTGCGAATTAATTAGTGTTATCAATCAGGTAATTAATTACAATCATCTCAGGGCAAACGATTCTGATCAATACAATATGTTGCCCGGGTGGGAAATATTTTGGGAACACTTTTCGGAACGTTTCTGGCGTGCCTAGTTATTGAATTTAATTCTCGAATGGATTATGCTAATTAGGGGCTAACTTCACAGCATCGGTATGGCCTACTTGCGATTTAGGGCAAACAGATTCGACTACGGATTATCGTTCCTCGAGTGAAAAGAGCCAAAAATTGTTGATTTGAAAATTTTCCAACGTCAATTACGTTTCCTGTGAATTAATTAACCTTTGTAATTAGTAATTAGCACGTTTAGGATTTAGGGCAAACATATTTGACCACGGATTGTCGTTCCTCGAGTGGTAGTTGATACGTTTCCGCGATTGGAAAAAATTATCCACCCCAATTTCGACCCCTGCGAATTAATTAGTGTTATCAATCAGGTAATTAATTACAATCATCTCAGGGCAAACGATTCTGATCAATACAATATGTTGCCCGGGTGGGGAAATATTTTTGGAAACACTTTTCGGAACGTTTCTGGCGTGCCTAGTTATTGAATTTAATTCTCGAATGGATTATGCTAATTAGGGGCTAACTTCACAGCGACGGTATGGCCTACTTGCGATTCAGGGCAAACAGATTCGACTACGGATTATCGTTCCTCGAGTGAAAAGAGCCAAAAATTGTTGATTTGAAAATTTTCCAACGTCAATTACGTTTCCTGTGAATTAATTAACCTTTGTAATTAGTAATTAGCACGTTTAGGATTTAGGGCAAACAGATTTGACCACGGATTGTCGTTCCTCGAGTGGTAGTTGATACGTTTCCGCGATTGGAAAAAATTATCCACCCCAATTTCGACCCCTGCGAATTAATTAGTGTTATCAATCAGGTAATTAATTACAATCATCTCAGGGCAAACGATTCTGATCAATACAATATGTTGCCCGGGTGGGGAAATATTTTTGGAAACACTTTTCGGAACGTTTCTGGCGTGCCTAGTTATTGAATTTAATTCTCGAATGGATTATGCTAATTAGGGGCTAACTTCACAGCATCGGTATGGCCTACTTGCGATTCAGGGCAAACAGATTCGACTACGGATTATCGTTCCTCGAGTGAAAAGAGCCAAAAATTGTTGATTTGAAAATTTTCCAACGTCAATTACGTTTCCTGTGAATTAATTAACCTTTGTAATTAGTAATTAGCACGTTTAGGATTTAGGGCAAACAGATTTGACCACGGATTGTCGTTCCTCGAGTGGTAGATGATACATTTCCGCGATTGGAAAAAATTACCTGCCCCAATTTCGACCCCTGCGAATCAATTAGTGTTATCAATCAGGTAATTAATTACAATCATCTCAGGGCAAACGATTCTGATCAATACAATATGTTGCCCGGGTGGGGAAATATTTTTGGAAACACTTTTCGAAACGTTTCTGGCGTGCCTAGTTATTGAATTATATTATCGAATGGATTATGCTAATTAGGGGCTAACTTCACAGCGACGGTATGGCCTACTTGCGATTTAGGGCAAACAGATTTGACCACGGATTGTCGTTCCTCGAGTGAAAAGAGCCAGACATTGTTGATTTGAAAATTTTCCAACGTCAATTACGCTTCCTGTGAATTAATTAACCTTTGTAATTAGTAATTAGCACGTTTAGGATTTAGGGCAAACAGATTTGACCACGGATTGTCGTTCCTCGAGTGGTAGATGATACATTTCCGCGATTGGAAAAAATTACCTGCCCCAATTTCGACCCCTGCGAATTAATTAGTGTTATCAATCAGGTAATTAATTACAATCATCTCAGGGCAAACGATTCTGATCAATACAATATGTTGCCTGGGTGGGGAAATATTTTTGGAAACATTTTTCGGAACGTTTCTGGCGTGCCTAGTTATTGAATTGTATTATCGAATGGATTATGCTAATTAGGGGCTAACTTCACAGCGACGGTATGGCCTACTTGCGATTTAGGGCTTACAGATTTGACCACGGATTGTCGTTCCTCGAGTGAAAAGAGCCAGACATTGTTGATTTGAAAATTTTCCAACGTCAATTACGCTTCCTGTGAATTAATTAACCTTTGTAATTAGTAATTAGCACGTTTAGGATTTAGGGCAAACAGATTTGACCACGGATTGTCGTTCCTCGAGTGGTAGATGATACATTTCCGCGATTGGAAAAAATTACCTTCCCCAATTTCGACCCCTGCGAACTAATTAAGCTTCATTAATTTTGATTTTCAGACTATTATTGTGAATTTATAGGCATCATATTTGCTTCAACGTTACTCAAGTTGCCTAGTTACTGTTTCCATTCCGTTTCCGTAGCTAGCGTTTGTTCGTAAATGTGGTGCCCATTCATACGTTTTTGCGTGTTGTTGCTAGCCTCACTTACTTGAGGGGCTGAAAGTCTTGAGGGGCTAACTTCACAGTCGTCCAAAAATATGGGTCTTTAATGGTTGCGGCACTATAAAATTAATGATTGCGGTTATGATTATGGTCTCAGTCCCTGGGTTAAAGATGATCTGTCATTAGTCGATCTCTAAATGTTACATGCTCCTACCACTTCACTGATGGAGCTTGGTGAATTTTTAAGCAATAAATGCTGTACACTTGCGTTTTAATAGAGTTGAAACCAGACACATTCAGCCACAAGCATACTTACATTATTATTGTCATTTGAATCCAGGCCATTAATGTCCAGGCCACTGAGGAGGCCTACGCCTATTTCTAATCCAGGCCATTGAATTTGGCATACAAATTCAATGTCCAGGCATTAAGTATACAGGTCTAACCTGTATACTTAATGGTCCAGGCCTAGGTCATTGAGTTATTATAAAGTCAATGCCTAGGTTTAACTGCATGCATTCAATAATAACATAAATGGTCTTGACAACAGCTGTACCAATGGTGATAGACAATCTCACAGCCTGATTAATTCATTTCTGTGGTTTAAATATCCAATTTGAATATGTAATTGCACATTTTCTCAATCTTGATGCACTTGTCATAACTTCATAGCATCATAACATAAACATAGCGTCAACGGGGCAGCCATATTGCCATCAGCTGACAGTTGGAGAAAGGTTTGGTTCAACCTCTTTGGTTTGGTTGAAGCTTGGGGCCTTGGACGAACAGTATGATATGGTCGTTGGTCGGGAGCAGCTTACCTGACTGGGCTAAGTCACTCGCGGTTTAGAATATAGGTCGTTTCGCGAAGTGGCTATTTACAAACAGTCCTGTTGGTCACAATTATATAGTGTAACCTATGTATAACTGGTAATTTGGAATACATTATGTTAGTTTTAGGTTACAATACATTAGTTTAGGGTAGGTTGGTTGGGTTAGTTAGATCAGGTAATCTGTCTCAATCCTACAACAAATAAAAAAATAAAATAATGTCATTTTATTGATGATTTGATTTATTTATCTAATATTGTCAGTTGTCACCTTACTGAAGGCATTGAATTTGTATGCTGAAGGACATCATGTTTTTAGTATAACTTATATACCCAGTACCAACTCACAAGCTGAAATATGCACCAATGAACACAGATAACTGGAAACATGGTCACACTGAAAAGAAGACAAGTATTGAAAATATAAACGAGAACTTTATTTTACATTCAAAATACAAGAAAATACATTTGAACTATAGGTATCAGATAAGACAATGGCTGAACCTTACCCTACGTACTAGTATACAATTATCGCCAGTATACTAAAGCAAACAAATACACATTATATATGAGGTATGCTGTTATCTAACAAGTCCTAAAATACAGACTCGCATTATAGACAACTGGCGTCAGCCATAAAATCAGACATGAAGTAGAAACTATCCTCATTAAGGAATTTCAAGAAGTCTCAGATAACTTCTTTGGATTACAAAATTATGGTTTCTTTGGAAGTATTCGACATTTTTTACAAACGTACGTTGCTATTCCAGATTTTCAATCATACCGTAACATCGTACTAAATTGCACAACAAACACAACAGCATTAACACGATGTAGTGATACCAACAGACTTCATCATTATAAAGAAGGTGTACTCACTCGCTTCTTCAAAGTAAAGTATTTCCAGGGTCAGAATCTGAACCAATGGTCCCACTTGCATATAGCGTAACTATCGCTTTTATAACAAACTATATACTGTATAACAAAAATGCTCAACAATGCTAATACATGGCTCAGTAGAATTATTGTGTTAGCAGTAGCAGTTGTTATGCACTAAAATGATATAATTTGTCAAGTTCGACAATGTCACAGATACCGTAGCAACTCTTATCTGCTGTACATCTAGTTCACAAGATAATCCCCTAATCGCAACCGGCAAATGGGACCGTTGGCTCTAATTTGTCCCCAACAAAGCACAAATAGCATCCACGTTATTAGTTTGGGAGTGGGTACATCTTCTTTATATTATGATGAAGTCTGTTGGTATCACTACATTGTGGTATTAAGGTGCAATTAAGTACTTGGATACATCATGCATCAGAGCCATGTTGATGTTTTTTCTCTATCATAATGACAAGAAGGCCATTATCGACTGTCCGAAATGTGTAAAAACTTGGAATAATATCGGTTATTTTACAAACACGTCGTGGTGGTGAACTAGTACCAACAAATGTAAGGTAATAAGTAATTACACTGTTAATTGCCATTAGATCTTCAATTTCATAAAAGAAGACGGATACATACTGCATAAGTGAATTTCATCTTTTAATGTGAAACAACATTCGGACCAATTTGGTAATGACAATACTCAATGGTACACAAATTGAACAAGACTAGGGGAACACTGAGGATGGGCATAGATATTGCCTTTAATTGTATACCTTTGAGCTAAACAAGTAATTAATTAGGCCTACCACATTTATGAATAAGGGATAAGCTTTTTTTATAATGTAGAGATGGTTTGTAAAGAGGCTATGTTCAATTCCAAAGTATTAGTATTGATTTTGAAGCTATCAGAGATTCAACTCATGCTACAAATAGTAATTAATGCCCACTCATTTTTCCTTTGGATAATACATTAGGCTGCTGTATTAACACCTCTCAAACTAAACTAAACATCCAGCTTATTGCTAGAGATTACCAGCCATATTTTATAACGTTGTCCAACAAAACTCTCAACTGAAATGTTTGCAATGCTCATTGTTTGACCATCCCACTTAAAAGACATCAAGTTTTTCACAAAAAAACATCATTGCTGAATAAAGTTCAAGGGGAAAAACATTATATGGACCATACATAATTTTTAAATATTAATGAGATAATAATACTATACATTTTTCAATATGACTGAATTATTGCCCTTTAAAGGCTATCAGTAGAGGCAAATGCTAAAAATAAATTACCCACATTCTACGCTTAGGGCCTACTGGTATTTCAACATCACTTGAATTGGTTGATGAAAAGAATGTGAAGGAGAATATTCTGTGTACATGTAGAGGAAAAATGTCAATGTGCAACGGAATGTCCATTCAGCCAAACAAACGTAGTTAGATACTGAAGCACAAAGCTCAGTATTGCACAACGAAAGACTTGTTACACTTTAAATTAGACTGAATAAATAAATATACCTAGTTGTGGTACAGAAAGTAGCAAACTAGAAATCAGCATCACTTATCCTCCCCAAGTGCTATATTTATTTACCATATATTACATTAAGCTTGTACAGTATACTAATCACGAATATGAGCTACAAAAACATGCTTAAAAAAAAGTAATGTGTGGAATGAAGAGATTCCAGTCATGCTACTTATTTCATAATTATTTCTACAAATAAACTTACATTATCAACAAAATACAAAACATGTATCATTAAATTATACGTTTGCAATGTGACGGCACACAAGATCACACTTCACACTTACATCGGAGAACAGGTCTCAAATAAAAAATTGTAACTAAAATTAGCCAAGTCTTATAGATAAAGGTCTGACAAATAGTTAGCCTGGATCTGTAAACCAGAACAAATTTTTTAAATTCTTTCAATTGTTTTATCCCATGCAAACCATTAATTAGTTTTAATAACTATATTTATTGGGCCTAATGAAATAAATTATGAAAATTGTTAATTAAGAATAATTACTTAGCCATCTTCAACAATTGGAAGTAATTTTTACCTGTTGAAACATGCTTTACAACAAATATGTTGACATTCAGGCGCTGTCTATACGATGGTGCTAATGCGATTTACTTAAATCGACACGTTTGAGCGCCTGGACAAGTGAGGAACGGCGCGTGATTACGACGGCGCCAAGTAGACGAGGAACTGGGGGCAACTGGTGTAGCTCTTGGCAAACTCTTTGCCACTAACAGTTGGCACCGAGAAAGCGTAGTCTTGTTGAGACAAAACTCCACCGAACATGAAGTTCAAACTGCAAATACAAGAACAAACAATAAAACGGAAGCTACGGCATGACCAAACAATCTGGGAAGTTATGATCAACCTTAGAATCACCATGGCTCTTGCACGACTCAACAAGGCAAGGAATTACCTATTTGAGCCCATATATTTGAAGGCAATTAAGATCCAGTTTTTCAACAGTTTGTCAAAAGTTGATCGACTGTTAACTTGTTATCTCTCTTGGTTAAGTGATTCATTTTATTGACTTATCAGTGAATTAGCCTAACAGACCCTTTCAACAGACCATCAAAATCCATGGCCTTGAAAGTTGAAAAATGTGATGTTGAAATGTTAAAAATTAATGCTACAATGTTGGAAAAAGTTCACAATAAGCCTTGTAGGCCTACCTTACTGCAATTTTTCTCATCCTATATTGCCAGAAATATAGTGATACATTTTTGTAAGTTCTGTACCTAAGAATCTAGTTCTTTAAATCTAAATTCAAGCAGAGAAATTTTCAAGGCCTACTAGATATACGTATACTGTATTGTATTACTGTACATTTAGAGAAATCTGGTATGATGAATAATTAGTCTATCTACTAGTTTCAGAACAAATATCTAGGCCTATCTATTTCATCATATCAGTTCCTCTATTTCACAACAATGCCTCAAGTTTTCCAGGCAGTGGAGTGGCGCGGTACAGTACTCACCGCATGCAGTCAACCAGTCGCGAGGCCACCTTCTTCCTGCGCCAGTCCTGCGCCGTCCATATGCGCGACACGCCACACTTGATCGGGTAGCTCTCCTCCGAGCAGCAGTCGATGTCGGGTATGTCGGTGAGCATCTTGTATGCGACGCTCGCTGGCTGACTCACAAGACAGCCGACCACGCGGTTGTCGGCGATGTACATGAACACCTGTCAAACGCATGACATACTTTATAGCACTCGCATATCACAAGCTGGTAGCGTACACTCATCTATTCAAATGTAAACCGCCACAGTGGGACTATTTATCAAAGCATGAAGTAGGGCTTACATTTTGATTGAAGTGGCTTTTGAAAAACCTTGAGACCAAATTCCAAATTTATCTGAGAAAAGTATATTTTTTATGATAGAAAATAATCCAAGAGAAAGAAAATTTTAGGAACTATGATTTTAATTTTAAAACTTTGAAAAAGTGATTTCTCATTCTTTTTTCTGAAATCAAATACAACGTGAGGCATAATGTAATGTAATTAGACAGTACTGTATCTATGCCTGGCCGGAATACAACAATTTTTGTCACGGTGATTGACAATGGAATAGAGCGAAACGATCTCATTGTAAGTTTGCAGCAGATTCGATAATCTCAATTTAAAATAATACCAAAAGCAAAATAACCTCAAGTTATGATTGATGAAGGATGGGAAAGAAAAAGGGCATGAAGATTGATATGTCGAGATGTATAATACGGAAAAACCTACTCCTAGGATTCTAGTTAAATGTTCAACTAAAATATAATCTTCGAGTTCTACGTGCCTCTGGATGAATTGACCATAGTATTAATAATTACAATAATATGTTGACAAATTGGCTTTCTCACCTTACTCATAGCGAGATTGTGCAAGTTATTCGTATCGACAAAGCCCAGCTCTTTGTCCACCACCTCCAACACCGCTGACACTTTGTTCCACCATGCTTTGGGATCGGACGGTGTGACCACGATCACGCGATTACTGTCATAAGTGTTCACCACGCGCTCGTTCTTCCAGCCCTTCACACAGAAAAACAATATTCATACCGGGTCTCATTTATCTTGGTCTGCTTAATACTCCATTAATTTAGCAGATAGTAATGAGAAAATGAATTATTTAAGAAAAGGCTAGGCCTCAAGAAGTGTTGATGGAAAAATGAGCGTGACAGCAACGTTACTGAGAAATATCACTTTGCTTCATATTATGAATAGGACTACAGAGGAGGTTACTTTAGATCTCTGAACAGAAAGTATACTTCAATGCAGTCAAGTTGACAGAACAGACACCTCTACGAATTAAAAGAATGGTCATCAGTCAATATCTGCTTAGCTTACACTGACGGCAACTATAATTTGTATCAGTAGTGATTGGAAGTATACAGAAAGCCAACGATGGGTATATTTCAAATAATTCAGTGTAAAACGATAAATAAAAATAGGCCTCACTACAGGTACAGTAGTTCCTTAATATTCTTTTTTCAATATTTAATCAAAATTTAATTAATTCCAATAATGAGGTGCGGTCTATATAATATATACCAAACAATTGTCATTATCCCAATCAAGTAGGCCTACTATAGAAAGCAATATTTAGCCGTATACCGACGGTATAACTAACCGTGTATTTTAGGTATCTATAGCTGTTGTGGTATGCCTGATGACTATCCTCCTCATCGGGTTCACCCATCGTGTACACCAGGTGACACTCGCTACACTGAGTTGCTCCGAACCTGCGCTGCCCTGCGTCCAGCTGATACTGATCCTGGCCGATCCACGCTCGCTTAACACCGCGTGGGCTCTGGCGTGTCGGTCTGAAAATTTCAACGCTTTTCAACCAGTTCTGATAGATATAGGCGCAGTTGATGCGTAATACACTGTCTTTTACCAGTATGATATTTCAACTCCTTGGTTGCTTGTCAACAGACAGCTCAAAACTTTGAATCGAAGTCTGTCAATTTCTAGCGTTAGTATTCGTATAAATGTAGTATAAATGTAGTATAAAGTATAAATGGGCCTTAAATCCTAGGATATTTAGTGAAATGAAATAACATTTGTTATAGTCTACCCAAGCTGATAAATAACGTGAACCCGAAATTATGCTTAATTGTGCCCAATTCAGGCTCCAGTGATAAATCTGGAATTCAAGAAGCCCAGTACTTGTCTGTACGGTACATGTAAACTGGATTATTTCAGTAAGTATTTTTATTTTAATGCTGCCAAATGACCCCACCAAAGGCTAGGTTATACAGGGGTCCGAATGAGCTGATGGAGGGATGTTAGCTGAAAAGCGTTTACAAAAACCCACACCCAACCTGACTTCAGTTACTACCACAGTGTGCAAAAGTTGCCTGAGCCACAGGGTGGCTATATTAGTAGCCCTTGGAGTAACTACGTCTAGGTAGACCCACATACAAGCATTACAGACTTTGCACAAAAGACGAGACCCCTAACTTACGAGGAAGCAGTCACTAGCGGAGTTCGTCCTTTATAGAACAGCGGGAACAACGTCTTTTCCTCGTTGCCAGCCTGAGTCGGTGTGGTGGAGACTGGGGAAGTCGCGATCGCCATTTTGGAGGTCGATGACGTAATAGCATCCATCCTAAGACTGGGACTGGTGATACAGTTGGCGACTGCCACGTTGTTCTCTTTGCTCTCAACAGGTAGAATATCATCGAGAGCATCGAGAATGCGTTCGACTTTGAGATGCACCTTTTTTTCGGTGACGGTTTCCTCGAGATGTTCGAATTCTATCGAGGTCTTTGGCGAGCGACGTAGTTTCAACGGGTTCTTGGCTGTTTTTACAACTGGTTTCTGTAATGTGATCTTCCCGTTCGAAACTTGAAACCTGGAATGCATAAAAACAAAATATGTTACCGGTAGGCCCAGTGTAGGCCTATATAGGTAGCTCTTTAATTGGATAGAACAGCATTTAGGGTAGGCCTAATGTAAGCCAAGTTTTTACTCTGATTTTTTTTATAAATCAAAATATAGGGAATTTTTTAAATAAACAATGAAAAAGTAGGCTTACATTCAACCTATGCCTACATACACAGTGAGTGAAAATTAAGTAAAACAAGTATGCTAGGGGCTCATTCCACGAGAAATCACCCTATTTGAATTAAATTGGTTGATGTCACATTTTAGATTATTTTTATAATTTGGACATTGATTGCTTCATGTAGGCTAAAAAAAGTTGATTTTATATATTTCATAGTTCAAACGGTTCAGAATTATGGCATTTTGAACGGCAGCAAGCGTACAAGTATTGTGAAAAGTGTTCAATAAAGACTTGTAAGACATTATTTTCAAGTGACAAACCACAAACATTGTTCTTCAAGTTTAAAGTTTTTTCTCTCTTACTTGATATTGCTGTCGAGAGTAACTGTAGCGGTACGATTGATTTCCATTGTACGATTTGTCTTGAAAAATTTCTTTTTTGGGTCTGCTTTTGGGCTTTCTAGTTTAGACGGCAAAATTTCCTGTTTATTTTCCAAATCTGCATCATCAAGTTCTTCATAATCAAGAATTTCCATATCATTTGGATTTTTAGGGTTTTTCATTTCAGCCATAAGTTCATCTAGTTCTGAACTATCCATAAAGTTGTTTAAACGATCCCTGGGTGTAATGAGAGGCAATTTCTTTACTGGAGTTATTGTCAGCGGTTTCTTTGTCTGTTTACTTGCTTTCGGCTTTGGTTTTTTAATACCATGACGAACATTCTTATTGATGAAGTTTGTCATTCTTGGCCGCTTGAAATTTTTCTCTCTCCTAGAAGATTGACTCCTGGTCTCAGAACTGGCCGATCGCGATCGTTTTTTCCCGGCATTCGAAGACATGGTCTTGGAGACAAAGTCGGCAAAAAGCGACAGACGTGCTTTAGGCTTCTGATAAAATGAACCACAACTAAACCCAGATGATGGGCTGAAAACACGTTCTTTGGATAGCTGTTTGACAGCAGGTTCTTTCTTTTTCAAGGTTTCAGACAATATGTCTGGACTTTCCTCAACAACAATATTTTCAGGTTTCTTCTTGGTTTTACCCAGTACTTTGGACGGAGTTGATAGAATTGTGGATTGCGAGTTCAGTGGAGTTTTCTCAGTCGGACTAACATCTGAATCACTGATGAGTGTGGTATCACACAGCACTTGTCGTGCAATTCTAGGAGACCGACGAGCTATCAACTCAAAAAGCCTCTTTGGTGATTGACTAACAAGCCTTCTAGCTGGTGACGTGAGAGGCGACATTGGACCAATTGTATCAGCATCACTGCTGGATCCATCACTATTGCAAGGCGGCTGCCATTCGTAATGTTTAGTTGGTGATTCAAACAGCTTTCTTGCCAATTTTCGGCCTGAGCTAGTCACGTCCATGATTGAATTCTGTAATCCAAAGATTTGTCAACTTAGAGATCTAGTCCTGGCCTAGGCCTAAGCAACGGTATAGGCAAAGTCTCGGCAATGGGATAGGACTAGGGTAGGCAGGCCTTACACTGAAGTAGGCCTAGGCCTATACCATCTCAATGCCTATACTCAATTGCGTTGGCCTGAACATGTGAAATAACATGCCCATAACATGTACAAAGAAAATCCAAGAACCCAGGATAAGCTTACGCCTAGGCTCCATACTATAGGCTTACGCCTAGGCTCCATACTTTAGGCCTAGGCCTAGGCTTAGGCCTAGGCCTATCCCGGACTGAAGGCTAGGCTCTAGGCCTAGGCCTAGATTATTTAGATAACGTGAAAACTAATTGAAGTTGAACTGCATTCAAAAGAAAAGGATATTTTACTAAAATGGCTCAAGTGTTTACCATGAAAATCCTGAAAACAAGAGTACGTCTACTTATTAATCGAGGTTTTCAATTAGAAATGCCACAAAACTAACGAGAACTGAACACGAATTCAACTGTTGTTGCATTGCATACCAACTTTTTGGGCGCCAAAAGTACTCGCAGTCGATCGACCAGATATCTCGCATGGGAGCGCGAAGTTTTTGAAAATCTGTTTGCCTACAGAAGGTGAAAGGCGTTAGTATTAGTACTATTCAAGTATTAAACTAGGAAAACGCACAATGTGGGTTGTGAGATGAGCGTAGAAGTATGGAAATCTGGGATTTAAAAATATTCTGTCAGCTTAATCTACATCTGCAGACATTGGTTTACTTCAAACTATCAAAAACCTTACCTGCTATTTGTAGAGCAACCTGTCGCATATACACTTTGCATTACATGTTTTGATCCTGATATCCGATGAAATGTATACTTTTATTGCGTTTTCTTCATTACATCTCATTCGATTGTTGTACAAATTATTGAAAATGTGTATGATAGTTGTTTTCATATTCTGTATGAATTTGAAAGCTTTTGAAAATTTTCGTTCTTCAAGTATTCTCCCCCTGGGTTATATGGGGATTTTCCAAACTTTCCAATTTTTTCCGGTAAAACCGTTCAACCGATTTTTCTGAAAAACAATCCCAACCTATTCTAGTGTAATACCAATATTCCCAAAAATTGCAGTCGATTGGTCAATTTTCCTTACCTATATGCCGCGTACAAAATTACAAAAAAAACAACAAAGCCCATTATTGTCGGTATGTGAAATGAAAGTCTTTGGTTCGCTACGCTCATCTAACAATAACGTGGTGATATGATTAACAAAGAGTTAAGAACGTTTAAATGCAAGCTGTTTATACTGTGCCTCATTTGCAGAACCGTAATATAAAAAACTCTACATTTGTATCTCAAACAATAAGTACTATCAAAGATATATTTGTAAAACAAATATTTACAAACAAATTGTAAGAATCAATTTTGAATAATTTCATTATAATTGTGGGTATACAGTTGCCTAACAACTTCACCACCTCTTTTTTGGCAACAAAATAATTTCGGCTTCCGTACGATATATATGGTACTTTAATTTCGGCTCTCATCTTAGAAAATGTCATAGAACTAGAAATTCAAAATTGTCACTGTTAACTATATACTTCACCTTAACAATGTATCATTTAATCTTTGAAATTTAGAAGTAAAATTATACAAAAGTAAAATTGTATTCAAGGCGAGAGACACCGCGATACACGCATCAAACAATGCCATCGAATGATAATAGAGGTATTGTATTTAGACCTAATCGTGGATAATCGATAACAATCGATTATAATAGATCGGGGATTATGATCGGGGATTATGGCAAATTATGCTTTTTCCGAATGCAAGACCCTCTATAGAGCATGAGGGTGAATTCTTGGAACTTTCAGTTTTACTTGGTGATTGTGAAGTTCTGATAGTTTTACGCCATTTGGATTATTGTGATCTTCGATGGGTGCTCCTCGTAAAAATTACGTGAACACGTAAATATAAATTGTATAATGTATAATTGAAACAAAACGTTAGACGCGTAGTGTAAAATAAAGTTGACCAAAATGTGCTGTTACCGCGTTACAAATAACAATATTGGGTTTATTGTAATGATTACCGCAGTAACAGCACATTTTTGGATTTTAAAGTCTTACGTGGTTGCACAGCTCTGGAACGCTCTTGGCTCTGAAAAAAAAATCGGTGAAAAATCTGATTTGCGAACATTGCTTTTAAACGATTCTAGAATAAAGAGATTCGCGAATGAAAGTAGCCCTACACATAATTTGTATATATAAATATATATTGGGTTTAACGACGCACTGTTATGATAACTGAGATCTAATGGCGTCGGATGGATGATTAATGAGATGATGAGATGAAGGTTCTTTGGTAATGAGAAGGATAGTGGGAAGGTAGCGGTCATGGTCGACTTATTGTAGGAACCATCCCGGCATTAGCCTAGACTACAGAGGAGAACCATGAAAAACCTCTGTAAAGATGGTCGGCGGCGGGGATCGAACTGGGTTCGGAATTCCCCTCGTCTCCCGGATCACATGAAGCGAGCGCGAAGATTCCATTTCAGATGTTGGAAAAAATCGGGTTTGTTTTAATATTTATTTTGTGTGTGTGAATCGCACACAAGCCAGACAAAGCAGCCAATCATCTTGAAACATTTTCTGGACATTAGTAGGGCCTCACACCAGTAGGCCTATACATATATTTATTTTGAGCCAATCGGTTCAGCTTTTCCTGCGGAAAATGATTTCGAAATTTGAAAATACTTTCAGGAACAGGAATATAGATGCCATTTTCAAAATTTTTAAAAACGAAATTTTCACAGATGTGATCAATTGTTCTAATAAATACATTTTTCTACCAGGCTTGGAGAAATTTGGTTCGGTCGAAATCAATGAATTTAAAATTGTATTCTGTAAAAAAAGATTCACCATAATTTACGCGATAAACAAATAGTAGACCTATCAATCGGACATTAGTGAACAAATTTATGTGTATAGTACACGCTTGGAAGGCATTAAATCCAACATTTATTCTATCAGGTTGAGGACCGATGTATCTATAGATGAAAACTCGTCTAGGTACCGGTAATTGATATTATAAGCTTTATATCAAATATACAGCTACATAATTACGACAGATAAAGTAGGCCTATAAAATAGTGCATTTTTCGAAACGGCTAATCGGATTGGAATGAAAATGTTCTATTATGTTATGTTTGTGTATCTCTCTTGTGTTTATATATTCAGTAATGATGTTAAAAAATCTGAAGAGATTTCTACCTATTTTTTTCCGTCTGGAATAATCTTATGGGTTTTGCGAAATATCATAATGGTTTTCTCAAGAATGGTCCAACTGAATTAGCCAGAAACTACCAATTTGGTACGTCTAAGTGTCCACAAAAACTTTCACGTTGATCAAAAATCCCCCCCCCCCCCCCCCCTCACACACACACACACACAAAAAGTTCCATATAGCGTGGCATACACGAACAACTCCAGTTGTCCCAAACACCAAATGGCTTGACCAACTAGCCTTCAATTGTTATAGTGATGTGTAAACAAACATGCATTTCATGGTCTTGACATGACCATTGCTGTTGTTTGGAGTTGGGTCGGTGAGTATAGAGAAGCTCCTACAGCAACGCCAACTCCAACGGCCGATTAGTGGCAGTCTGGCAGACAACCAATTGAAATGCAATAAAGGAGTGACGTAAGTCTGCTAGTAATTTCGATCTTCGACCTTCAATCTTACAGTCGGATATATCGATGTTCGATTACATTTTCAACGCATTCCTGATTGGCTACTGGCTACTTCATTTATAGACCTACCACGCGAAATCGACATTTATACATGCCGTTGTCGTCGACTATAGTTGGATCGCTATCACCTCGTAACGAGTCTAGAACGATACAGAATAATGGCTGCCTTCTTGTGAAACAAGATTTCGTCGCTCCAACATATTTAGAAGAAACCAAAGGTAAAAAACGTTTTTGGTACCAAATCGAGTTTGTATGTGCACGTTATTCGTAAGGAGTTCATCAAAAGTAGTGGGGTTTGTGCTGAAAGTACTAATTTTATTCAGAATCAACGTTTTATGCTCGAACCAAACACAACAGGTTATTTCGTCTATCTCGTTAGCCTCAAAGCATGTACGGCAAATATTATCAAAATGTGTAGATGGGGTAAGAGTGGCCAGCTGATGAAGCAAGGGTGTCCGCAAGGCATTTCCTCATTTGACAGTATAACACAACCTCAGAATTTCTCAGAATGTCTCAGGGATCATTAGTCATTGAAAGTATTGTGATATCAGAGTTAATTTTAATTTGTGCAGGTGAATTTATAATCATTAAACTTATTTTTACTTCATTCTAGGCTTACATTTATAACCATGTCTCAGGAATCAGTAGTCATTGAAAGTATTGTAATATCAGTATTAATTGGAATTTTGTACGGTAAATGAAAATTTATAATCAATAAACTTATTGTTAATTCATTGGTCTTGAATGAAATTGTAGAATACTTCAACCTGTTATCATTTGGAAATTATTCCCTATGTCACTCTTGCCTCGTGCCCTGGTTACTCTTGCCTCGTGCATGGGGCAAAAGTAACCACTTACCATTTTCCATTCATGTGATGATAACAATTGTTAAATGTAGTTTCTACCTCGATCAGATTTTATTTTAGCACAACGATAGATTACTTTAGCTACCTGTACATTCAGTTTCAATATTGGACGAAGCAATTAGCCATAATCTGTATTCAAACGTTAAGGTGTCACACTTGCCCCGCCCTCCCCTACTTGTAAACATTCCCAAGACAAATCCGTTTAGTTGACCATCTCAGTGGACAATTGTGACGACTGATATCGTTCGTATGAACAGTGCCTTATAGAGTGGCATGATCTTCACTAAACACTCATCGATGTTACACAATTAAATTACAGGGCACCGATCATCTTCGCGAAGTCGCCATTCTTCTAGGTTGAGTTTACGCTCTCCTAGGCGAAGTCACCACTCTGTTAGTCGAGACAGGCACCCTTCTCCTGAACGGCGTCGAAGATCAAGTAAAAGACATCACAGTTTTACTGAACCAAGGCACCGGTCTACCAGTCGATATTCTAGACCTCCCAAGAGACGTCGTCTTTCATCTGAAAGAGGTCACCGATCTATCACACGAAGACCTACCTCCAGTAGGACTATAATTCACCGTAGCAGCTCCAACAATCGAAGCCTGCGATATTGTTCCCGATACATCCCTCGTCAAGACACACAATCCAATACACGACATCATTACTCAGCTGCAAGTCAATGTAATTGTTCTTCCAGACACAATAACTCCGTTTCGTATCATCGTTTCTCCCCTATCCGATATCGTAACACCTCTCCACATCTGCATTACTCCGCTTCTTATCACCGTAACTCTGCCATACAATATCGTGATTGCCCTTCATATCACCGTAACTCAACTTCACGTAATCGTTTGTCTGATACACGTCACAGTTACTGCCCCACACGATATCCCAACTCCATTCCATTTCACCGTTACTCCACTTCGTATATCCGTAACTCTGCTACACAATATCGCTACTCTCCAAGTAGCCGTAACTACGCACCACTTTACTTATGTTCTCCTTCACAATGTCCTGGTCCCTCTTCACGACATACCCAGTCTCGCTCCCCTACCCGACTTCGTAACTCAAACACACGATCGGGTAACTCAAACAATATGCGTAGTAGTGTTTCTCCGCGACGTCGTACTACCTCAAAGCGTCGTAGCACTTCTCCGCGACGTCACACTTCCTCAAAGCGTCGTAGTATATCCTCTAAGCGGCGTAGTGTTTCCTCTAAGCGGCGTAGTGTTTCCTCTAAACGGCGTAGTATTTCCTCTAAGAGGCGTAGTATTTCTTCCAAGCGACGTAGTACATCTGCTCGACGTAGTATCTCTTGTAAACGACGGAGTAGCACCTCTACTCGGCGCAGTATCTCTTCTCAGCGACGTACTACTTCAGTTTCTCGACATAGTACCTCCGTCGCACGACGCAGTAACTCCTCGGCCCACAGTGGTACCACCGCTGCAAGAAGAAGTAACTCCTCTGCAAACAGTAGTACCACCGCTGCTAGACGTAGTATCTCCTCTGCTCCCAGTAGTACCACCGCTGCAAGACGAAGTATTTCTTCTGCTCCAAGCAGTACCACCGCTGCTAGACGCCGTAACTCTTCTGCCGACAGCAGTGGGCCTACCACCACTGCGAGACGTAGTGTCTCAAATGCGCGAAGTAGTAACGACGTGGCACTGCAGAACTCCGCTACTATAAGCAGTACTTCGACAACAACAGTGCGGAGTCACTCCGCTATACGGCGTATGAACTCCGCAGTAGAATGCAATGACAGCAATGTACTACGTACAACACGAAGTAATACTTCCTCACCTATTCGAAGTTGTATTACTCTTCTTACCAATCGTCCGCGACGTATGGGCCTATTTGGTAGCTTCCTCGGTGATCACTCTCAAGGTAAGACATGATACTCCTTTCTAATTATATACATATGATACTTTCTAATTATATACATATATCTATCTATAGATCTATCTATCTATGTCTGAAGTTTTGAGGGCCGGTGATTGATGGTGATGCTAGTTTGCGGAAATTTGCCCTTCTGTGATGAGTGTGGGTGGTTCTGAAAAGTCCCTATGGTAATTCGACGTTTCGGTGCAAAACTGTGCGCCATCTTCTGGAGTTGTTCTCGTCTCGTAGAGGTCCTCAAATCGTAAGGCAATGTACGTTCATATAAAGTATTGGCCGGACTAATGGGTGACAGGATCACGATCCAAATGTTCTCATTGGTTCGCGCGCTGTTAGGATCGTGATCCTCGTCGCCCATTGGTCGGGTCAATACTGTATATAAACGGACATAGTAGAGAGTTACACTAATCCATTCAAAGACATCTACTGTAGACAAGAACCAATCCCGAAGATAGCACACTGTTTCCAGCCGAAAAGTCAACTTATTACCGCAGGTTCTTTTCAGAACCATCACCCAGACTAATCACAGAAAGGCAGATATTTCTGAAAAAACAGTCTTACCAAAGAAACATATTTAATGTACCTATATATTATATATATTATTGGAGAAATAATAATCACAGCGATCACATGCCAACCGAGTTCTCCTCCGTCAACTCACCTTCTCTTATGAACGCTACATTTACCAATTACAGTATTGCCTTGGTATAACACTATCATTGTAACATACCTGTCTCATTACCACTGATAATATGAGCAATTGCATATACAAATATCATACAAATATCTTGTTGATAGAAATTTTTCGGATTTTGAGTGTTTGAAAGATTTTTTTTCTGTAGAAAATAATAACAAAAACACTCATTTCGCAATTCGTCCTAGGTTTTGCTGATATTTTTATTCAATACCCAAGATCAATAGGCCCGTAAAGTTTACATTTCCGACTTGAATGAGTACCAAAAATCCACCAAAAATGTCACACCGAACAAACAAACCATCGGACCAGTGGAGCGGATGGAGGCCCGGAGACTTTAAAGCTTATGGCTAATACCTGTTTTCTTGATGCTGCCCTAGACGCTGACAACAATGACCAGTTTGCTCCTCCAAGATTCAACTATTCGTTTAGTGTGAGCAGCGATTCTAGTCTTTCCAGCGAGGGTAAGAGTTCGGTGAAATTTGTCAAGTCCTTACAAAATGATAGGTTGACCTCAAACCTTAATTCAAAAATCAAAAACAAAAATCCCAATATTATTGTTACCGGTAGCTCAAACTATTATTTTTTTAAATTTATAGTTTGAATAGAATACCGCTTTTGTGGACCACAGTATTGTGAACCCCAATATTCTGCACCACAAGAAAAATATAAAGTGGATCCCAGTATTGTGGCCCACACGATTAAATCCATATCGATGTACAAAGGCCTACAAAAGCTAACAAACTTCCACTTCTCTTATTATATTTACGAATTTGTTTTGTAATTTTAAAAAAATTAAAATAATTAAATAATATTGAAAAAAAAAAAAAAACGTAATTAAAAATTAAAATTCGCTTATGCTATAGCGGTACAGTTGTGCCGCGCTCAAAATTCAGAAACCACGCCGCTGTCCTCCCTGATTGGTCGTTTTTTCAACATGGCGGCTGTAATATCCGCTTTGCGAATCCGCTAAGCGAATTCCACGTTCACGAAAGTCAATCTTGTATGTATTAACAGGTTTTCCAAAATGACCCTTTTTTAATGTATTTTTGGAAGGGCAAATAAAAGTCAACTTGTCGTATCATCGTAAGAAGAACCGGGAAAAGTTACTTTGGATAAAAAATAATTGAATATACATTAGACCCTACTGCTTCTATTATTTGGATCGTCGGTCAATTCACTTTTACGACCAAGGGAATTGGAAACCAATTATGAAGACTGAAGAGTCAATATATTGACCTATTTTCATCCCAAACACTTGGTGTTGCGCTCGACTCTTAAATTCATTTTGATCATTGATCAGTTATGGTCGGATTTTGGATCTCACGAATACAAATCATAAAAACGCCCAATTTGCCCGAGTAGAGGGATTTCACTTTGGTCATTCAATAACGTTGTTGTTTCTTACAGATTACCTGTACCAGATCGAGAACGATTTAGAATTCAACCAGGCCGAACGTGAGTCAACCTTTTAATTAATGTAATAGTTTATGAAAAAAATCGTTATCTTTGTCGTTAACCATTTGATTATTTGTGTCCACCTAGCTGTCTCCATCAGTCTAACCTATAACCTAACTTGTTTTGTCTCTAATTTATAGGTGAACTCATCGATATTTCAATCGAACACGAATTGATTCACATACCAGCAGTAACACCTTTGCCCACTTTGGAAGACTGTCCTTGGATTCCAACAACCACTCCAGCCTCAGAATTATCTCTCGTTCATATTCACACGCAAGAGAGAGAATTGATAAGAAACTACATGAACTCCATGCCCATTGAAGACTCGGTAGATTTAGCAGAGGGTGGGCAAGGGAGTCCGTGTACAATATGCATCGTTAAACGGGCAACTAGAGCGATTGTACCATGCGGCCATTGTGTCTGCGCGAATTGCATGACTCATATGGTGACTTATCGGGAATCATTTGAAGGAGTAACTCGAGCGAAGAAGTGCGGTGTTTGTCTTATGGCAGTGGGACAATTCTTAAGGATATATTGATATTTTTATGGTAATTTTTAGCACTTATTAATCATTAGAATCAATTCTAGAAATCAGCAACAAGAATGTAGGATTGTGTTGCATTTGTATTTTCTTAGCACGCGCTGAGCCCTTTTTCAAAGTGAAACATTTGTCAGTTTTAATGAAATAAGATAGTTTGTATAGGCCTACCTTATAAAGCATTTTGTGATAATGTCAAATTATAAATTAAAATGTGCATTTACATATTGATAGTTTTATGGTATTTATCCCCGGGTATGTGATTATAATTATTTAAATAATCATATCATAATATGCAATAAATATTGACCCAAAGGGTGCATGCTATCCACCAAATCTAGAGCAGTCTTCGTTTACTCAGTGATCAGTTCCTCATCTATTCGTTCCTCATCTTCTTCGCATTTTCATAGCAACATTCACCGCGCGTATGGCCTAAATCTATACTTTTCCATTTCTTTATACATATCATATCCATTCCAATCTTACCACATTCATCGACTTCTGCTTCTTTGTTTTGTGTTGTATTGTAATATATATTGTAAGCTGATGAACATTTCGCAAAATATGTATCTAATACCAGTGACCAATTTCCAATTTTCTCGTCGCTTTTCACCTCCGTCTGTTATAAGGATTGAACCTCATAAACATGTAAAAATGCAGTACATGACGTAGATGGAAGGCATTGTAGATTGGATTGGAAGGCAAACTTCCTATATCTTATTTATATAGGTTTTGTCTTATTATCATCAGTAATATTCGCATATATCCATGGTAATGCAAAAAGGGCGCAAAATGACGAGTAAAATGAAAAAATAAATCTCCAAAATTGTAATACAAGCATTAGAGAGAAGCAGTCTTATGGACACCATCAACAGAACTTGAGTGCAAATAGGTAAATTACATTATTTTTTATTTACAATAATTTAAAACAACTGCGTTCATGATTATTGACTCCATGATTGGCAAATATGTAGATATACAGCCTAGGGCCGACTAGGTCCTGCGCTTTGGAACTATGATATGGGATGTCGCTAGATTCTATTGATCGGCACTCAGACAGGTGGGACCGTTCCCACACCCCTGACGTCACTCCCCTCGCCCCCTTCCCACTCCCACCGCCGTCCTTAGTCCTACATACACCAATACTGTACAAGAAATGCTATAATGTATCTGATCATTCAAAAGATCCTACTTTTATCCATAGCCTTAATTGGGGAACAATGATTTTGTATCAAATGTTACCTTAGAAGGAAAGTTTTCTCGCTCTCCACAGCTGTCGATGGAATGCATACATTTTGATGAAAATTGGTATGCACTCATGCACTCATGTCATCATTAACTCGATAGAGTAAAGTTTTGAGAAATTTTGAGAAGAGCTATTTGAAAATTTGGAAACCCCCCAGAAGACGAACCCAGAAAAAAAATTGTAATAAAAAATGCATGTTTTATTGGATTATATTAAAAGTTTAAGTGAATTTGAAGACATAGAATGATACACATTAGGCACATTAAAAAGATGTTTACAAATCTGATCAACAGATTGAAGGAAACAAATTATAATGTATTTTTTATATCAACTAAAGGCGAGGTAAAACCAATTAAATAAATCGTATGACGATGAAAATTGAGCACAAATAAAACAGTGAGCCCGGACATAAAAGTATCGAAATCAAGGTGTGTGTATATAGCTTTCCATTACATTTCGTATAAATATGCCTATATCGCTTATCTCACAACACACATGTTGCGTTCTCTCAGTAAGATGAGAGGATCGAGCGAATACTCCACATACCAATATACCGAGAAAAATTAGTCTTCGTTTTGTTTTTTTACGCGGGATACAGGTTAGGAAGAAACCGTACGAAAGATATTAAAAATTGGGACTGTTAATTTCCTCTTCCTCTCTGGAAGAGGAAGAGACCTTCCTCTCTGGCGTAACGGGTAGCGCGTCAGACCGGCAATCTGGAGATCCCGGCTCAAGTCCCGGGGGAGGTCGAGATTTTTGAACAGTTTTAAATTATACCATATATATATATATATATATATATATATATATAGGCCTATATATATATATATATATATATATAGGCTTATATGTGTTGGAAAATGAATATTCACGGATAATTAAAGTCGTTTTTTAAATAAGAAACACCCAATACAATATATATATATATATATATAGGCCTATATATATAATATATAGACCCTACTATTACATTTGAGTATAATATCGGAAGGCTGACGTTTCAGCCGGTCTATGCCGGCCTTTTCAAAGTTATCATTTTCGAAACGTCAGCCTCTATATATATATACACTTATATCTTCACGGTAGAATAGTCAAGTTATAAAAGTTTCGTCTCGACCGGGTCCGAACCCGGGACTTTGTAATTTCGCGCATATATATATATATATATATATATATATATATATACATATATATACCTATCACTTTCTTTTTTTACGAATAATTAAATGTGTTACTGTTGCTGTACAACAGGGATGTTTATTATAAGCGGATTCCTCTCCCCCCTCGCTCCCAATCAAACGGAAGGGTAACATCTAGCTAACACGGTCCATTGGGGTAAGCTCAATGCACGGCGTATACAAAGACGAGATAATACTATGAAAATAAAACTATATTTAAAGCCCTCTCCTAGCCCTTTACACATTCACATTGACAAGTTTGATTGTTTTTCAATGCCACTCTTAATATCTGTTTTAACACGTGTTCACGGCCCTCTTGAGTGTAGCACGCACAGCTCAGTCCACGCAGGTGAGCCCGGCCACGTTAGTCACGGCCGACTAGATGAATGCTCCCCTCCGCAGCCCCTATAGGAGGTCCTGATAGGGGGATTAGAGGTGAGCCAGCGAGATTCGGAAGAATTAAAACTAAATAACAGTATAATAGACATCGATGTGTGGTTTCGATTATATACACTATCAATGGATTAATAATGCACTGCAGCTATAATAGCAACAGGATTATGGACTTAGTACGTCGACTTATTTATTTTACAATTACGACGAACAAAGAAAGCAATTGAAAAATAAAAATATATGGATTATGTTTACATTAAAACATACGGCCTCCAGTTGTTATTATAATCTATATAAAGTATAATTGAATTTAAATGAGGTAGAGAAAGTGTGCCCAGTCATCAACCTTTATAATAAAAATAAAATATTTAGTACCTACGATGAATTGTTTTTGAAGTGTATTGTAGGCCCTAGAACTAAACAAACTAATATCCTACAAATTACTGTAAATGACACAATGACAATATTAAATAAATAACCATTTGTGCTGGAAAATCATCCTGGCATCAGAAGGCAGTGGTGTAACCATAACTAAGGTAGGCTATATCCTATATTGGGTGTAACTTTACATTATTGTAACAATGATCGTAAAAGAAGACTAAATGTACAATCGTGACAATAGCTCCAAAGGCGAATTGCAGCTTCAACTCTCTAAGTTGAATACATCTTATAGACCACCTATAGACATCCTTCCTATATAGCTCGTTTTATAGCTCGATTAGGTCAGTTAGATTGGATGAATTTAGGTCAATTAAGATTTTTTAGGTTAATGTCTGCCACTCGCGCATGCGTACATATGTCACTACTTCAAGAAATTCGTAGCTATAGGCGCTTCCATAAAAAAAGGGCGGGCGTTGCGCCAATACACCGTTCAAGTTGCAAGTTGCATGTTGCGTGTTGCAAGTTGCTCAACGCTGAAGTGTAAACGTACCTTTAGATTGCAGCCCTGGCTATTCAAGGATGCAAGTTAAGGAGCGACTTCGCTTAGACGGCGCCCTAACCATTCGCAACAAATAGCAATCCATCCTCAACAATCCTTACTCACTTCTTTTCGAGATCATAAAGCGGCTATTAGTACCTTGTAGAACATGTCACGCATGTGAGTATGCAGCTGGACACACAACAAGCGCATCACATGGGCCGTGCACGTGTTGGTGACGCGGCGCCAGCTATGCGTGTCCCCCCTCCCCCCACCACTCATTTACAGCTGCATCGAACTGGCCGTGGTGAATTGTACCACTCATCTCGTGTTGTCATTACGCATGACACTTGCTGATGATTGTTGTGAGGGTTATGGAGCTCATAGACACTTGCAGCAACTTCTAGGACTTAGTTGCATACATGCATATCAAATTGAAACATGAAACAATATGGCCATGGAAGCTATGCTGTTCTATACCAAACTGCAGCATACTTTTATAATTGGTTCATAATGATTTTTCCATGCTTATTTACTTCCAATTTTGTATAGTAAAAATTTGCATAGTGCTATAGAAGCTATCAGTATACAGTGCGTCGTTATAAACTCAACATGAATGAAATTAATAAAAATATGTTCAACGTAATCCCGATTTTTATTCCGTGTTAATTATTTATTTACTTTGCGTATTTACTATTTACTATATCTATTGGGCATACACAAAATATGTATTCCTATATTCACTTATTTATAGATTGTTTGTTGAAAGCTGCAAAGATTTATTACCAACATAATATTTGTACTAGATAAAACGGTCCTACTAATCGCGCACTTTCAACTGCATTTCATTTATAAGTATGTCTTACACTTGAATAAAGAGCATTAATATATCTATGATTTGACATGAATTGAAAGTGTATTAAAATATCGTCAAGTGTATGATGAAAGAGACGGTGAGGGGGGGGGGGGGGGGGGGGGAGAGGGGTATATACTTATATGGTGGGAGGGGTGGTCTGTTATCACTTATTGACTGTTTGTTCACCTGAGTATTATCAGCCGCTCTAAACCAATTACACTCTACAATATTAGCTTAATATGAGTTCTTTGTTTGATCGAGATTGATTACCATAGCTCTATGAGCTGAACGAACTGAGCACACATATTCATTTCAACCAGATATTTTGAAGTTCACCGGTACATGTAGCGCAGTGGTTAACGCGCTCGCTTCATGTGATCCGGAGGAAGGAGGAATTTCGAACCCGCTTCGATACCCGCCGCCGACCATCTTTACAAAGGTTTTTCATGGCTTACCTCTGTATATAGTCTTTAGGCTAATGCCGGGATGATTCCCATAATATAGGCCACGACCGCTTCCTTCCCATCCCCATCCTTCCCATTATCCAAGAAACCTTCATCTCATCATCACATCATCTCATTAATCATCCATCCGGCGCCAATAGATCTTCGCTATCATTACAGTTCGTCGTAAACCCAAAATAATAAAAATAATTTGAAGTTCCCGGAGGCGACTTTACCAACCCGTATAGGCCCTTTAACACGCTGCTCTCTTTTCTTGGATGCATTTCCTGCATGCTTATATGAGCTGATAAATCACTTTATATGTGTTGTCGCGGTGGCTCTGAGGTAGCATGATCGTTTTTGTACCCTGAAAGTCGCCAGTTCGGAACTCGATGTTGTTAAACTTGAATTTAATTGAAATGTGAAGTAATAATGCCATAAGAGTTACTATTCACGCGTCATTATGCGTGAACTGAACTTGAAACAACAGTGAATTTTATTATTATTATTACACAATTTCAGAAATCGAATCAACTGTAATGGAAAACAAAAGGAGAAAAAACTTTCAGAGAATTTTCTTGACCAAATTTTCATTTATGTGTTGAATATAAGTCAGCATATATATTGGCCTACAACAATCAAATTAGCTATAACTTATGATCGAATGGTATATATAGAACATACAAAGAGCAGACTGTATATTTTCTTCTTGCTCTTTTCGCTTCAGTATCACATGAAAATAATATAACTTTTCCAATGTATATTGTTCCTCTGCTATATTGACCATAGAACAGGGAATATGGTAAATTATTAAAATGTAATTCTTGAATTAAACATCACAAATTGTAAATGAAAAAATGAATAACCGATAAATCAGATCCAAATAAATCATCCAATCTTCAATCTCTTCAATTCTTTGTATTGAGTGTGTCTTGCTAATGACGACATAAAAGGTTCATACGCGGCGTAGACACCGTAAACTCGGCACCTCCACCCAAAGGAAGTATATGTCCATATACATCTTCGCTCAACGCTCATCTACCCATAGTCTGAATCCTTTACAAAATGTTTCTTGCTACTACAATATGCAGCAGGCCTTTAGCGCCATTCCCCCCTCCCTCTCTCTCTCTCTCTCTCTCTCTCTCGCTCTCACTCGAACAACCCTCTCCTCCAATCAGGCATTCATCCCCTTGGGAACAGTGGCACCTGACAACATACGCCTCCCGGTGAGAACAAGTCCACATGCCTGTGGGATGAGCGAGGGAGAGAGAGAAAAGAGAGAGAGAGAGAGAGAGAGAGAGAGAGAGAGAGAGAGAGAGAGAGAGAGAGAGAGAGAGAGAGAGAGAGAGAGAGAGAGAGAGAGAGAGAGAGAGAAAGAGAGAAAACAGAGAAATATGAATGTTAATTTGTAGTAATGATGGAATAGCCGCCAGGCTGACAGAGTAATGGAAAAATAATACAAAAAACTATTTCTCACTATAACTATATATATATATATATATATATATATATATATATATATATATATATATATATATATATATATATATATATATATATATATATATATATATATATATGAAATTGTCTATTTTTATGTTTCATTTCATTTTCTCTAAAGATACTGCAGATCAATATCCAACTAACTGAGATATGGTATAACAATATATATATTTAATGGTGAGTAGGCCTATAGGCTACTGCAGCACACGGTCTATGACACAAGAATGAATGCGATTTTTGTATTGCATGTAGTCTATGTTTTATTACAGAGTTACACCAATTCATAATATTTATAATAGTATTATCATAACAAATGAATAACAAAACAATATTATATAGTAATAAGTTATAATTATAGTTATCAATTTATTATGCAGCAGCATAACTTTATATACAAGAATGTAAATATAAATTCATGTGTAATATTTTTAGCATTATAGTTATATAATGCACTCAGCCTGAGTCAGTCAGTGTTGTTCAAGATATCAAAATGCTTCTAGCTGTTGAAAAGTTGAACACTGAATTCATTGACAATATCATATTTTCATAAATATTTCAACGAATATCTTATAAAAGGGTGCATGCACGGTGCTTATACAAATAGAAAAATTCATCTTTACTGTTTTTTTCTATGTTCATGAACCAGTGCCAGTGTCATTGAATAAAAAAGTATATCAACTCCAGGATAATTATATGCGCTTTAATTACTATTACATTCCGGTTCTATTTTTGTATAGATTCAATCAGTTTTAAGGTAATACGTCAGTGAATACCAATTTGCGATGAAATTCATAAACGTATGTCTATCATCTTAAACCTTTTTGAATTCACAAAAACAGAATGTCATATTAATTAAAAAACATACAATCATCGTGGAGTTCATATACTATTTTTTATTCAATGACACTGGATCTGAACATAGAACAAAGATACATTTATATACTACAGTTTCAAGGCATTCAGAAGGTATACAGAATAGAAAGAGAGGGACAATAAAATATGTAGGCCCAAGTAGAAAAAAATCCAGTATAATATTAATAAACAAATTACTATAGTTTAAGGACTATATCCCATTGAACAACACTGACTACTCCAGTACAACACCGTGAGCCCGGACTAGAAATAGAACTCAACTGACTAGAAACAGAATTGCACGACGTTTATCATGACACGATGTTCAGATTTTTTATAGATGTGGATGTGTCTCAGAAGAAAGATGTCTTTCACTTTGTAAAATATCTTTGTTTTAATATAATTAAATTATTTAAATTAACGTACATGAAAATGAGAATTGATGTAGGTATACTCTGTACACGGAGCTAAACAGGAATATGTCGAAGTATTTCAACCAAGAGAAAAACTGATCTATTCCTATATAATACTGAATTACGTGACTTGTAAGCGACTTGTAAGTCAAGTCAAATCATGACCTGCATCATCTTCTATGATTATGTCAGATGAAAATAAAAATGATTGGAAGAAAAAATGAATGTAAGCGCAAAGAAATAATATCATTTCGTGGATATAGTAACAACGGACATGACAAATATAAGTGAATAATTGCACATTAATATAGGCCTGTTTACAATATTTGTTTACATTTGCACACGCAATTCAACCCCACCGCAGACGCTTTCCCGAAGTGTGTTGCAATAATAATGATAATTATAATTGTTCTGTAATCGTTTTTCATGTAAGCCAAGAACAATGGTATCTGAGTTATTTCTATAATGCTATACAGACTCGTGTTCTAGTGCCTTTTGCTAAGGTCATGACGGAAGACGATGCTCGATTTCGAACAGCCACTAACATTATTCCCTGGGCGTGATTTATTCTTATATTTGCTAACGTGACTTCATAACTGTGAGAACAGCTATAAATCCACGATCAGTGCATTTTTGGGGCCTAACAGTTTTTGACAAGTGCCTTTCGGTTAGCAAATTCGAAATCTATAATGTTCATATACGCTTCCACTGGTAGAAAATTAAAAACAGAAAAGAGAGTTTTAATAATAACACTTAGAAAATTAAAAATATTAGAATATGCCTACATCATTATTGTTGGAATTTCTCTTATTCCCTGCTGAATCTGTAGTAAAATAATTCACAACGCGTTATAAAAATTTACTTCTCGATTTCCTCTCTCGAAGTCCAATCATAAAGGCATATAGACTTGCAGTCCTGCCATTGCCCGAGTAAGCCTTCTTACAATTTGCCATGAAAAGCAAATACAGGTGATGGAAACGTGGTTTCGTCTCATTGTTGAAACCGTTAATATATCAGAAGTCCAATAGATAGTTTTGTTATTACAACAATGAATGGAACAATGGTAAACAAACGAAACAACTCACAAATTCACCATGGTTGCACTCCATTGTATGCACCAGAATCTCGTATATTTTTTTATATCACGAACTGAAGAAGTTTTTTGTGCGAGAGTAAAAGTCGAATCAGACACTTCAAAAAGTACGAAAACTATCTTTTACTGCTAGTTTCGCATCTGAACGCGTATAGACGAGGATCCGCTAATCAACTGAAATGCGGAACAAGCATTTAATCGGAAATTAGAATAAACCAACTAATCAATAACTAATAATAGAACAACCTCAGTCTTTTAAGTGAATAGGGTAGGTAATATCAGAAGAAGACTTGGCCCTAGGATCTTCTGGAGTCCACACTTTTGCAAACATTACGCCGTTGCAGCCGTTCTCCTTGTTGCTGGACCATGAGAGGGAGTGCGCGGTGAAAGGAGAACCAAATCCGCCTGCAACAGAGAGGGTGTTTCATGGGAGATAGCCAGGATACTGCTAGCCACATCATAAATACTAGTACTTGCATTATCTATAAACTCTCTGCGTAACGGTACGGAGTGCTGAGCCCTGAAGAAGAAGGAGGAGATGTTGTTATATGGGACGGAAATGAGGATGTTGCGGTGGTCTCCGGGACTTCCCCGGAAGAATAGGACTAGGAATAAAGTAATAAGAGGAAGAATGAAGACTGCGCCAATTGTTTCAAAGCTACGTGAAAACCCACTGCGCTGGTGGGGACATGTGCAAACGTGGGAGGAGGATCACACGTGCCGTATAGAACTTTGATACAGGATGTGCGAGGCAAGGGAAGGAGAGAAAGACCATCGAAGACTCCGGTGAAGAAGAGTAGAGGAAGATATGCAGAAACTAGACCTGTCAGTGGAAGAGAAGATTGTCAGGATCTGGCCGGTTGGGAAAGACTGTGTTATGCCACGTCGCCGACCCTATCCCTAGTGAAAAGAGGCTGGATAAAAAGAATGAAAATAAGAAACATTGTGCCGTATCCTACCTCTTAGAATGATCTTCTTCGGCTCCTCTTTAGGTGGCTGGTGTGCACCCTGGTGTCCACCTGCCCCTCCACCTTGAGACGCGGTCTTATCGGATGTGACTAGGTCGGTCAAGAAGTTGATGTAACCAATGGCCAGTTTGAGTGTGTCGACCTTGGACAGTCTCTTCTCGTAGGGCAAGGTCGGTATATGTGCGCGAAGACCCTCGAATGCGTCGTTAATGCTCTGCATGCGTTTTCTCTCGCGTAAATTGGCGGCGTGACGCTGCTGTACCTGCTGCTGAGGGCATTTCTTGCGGTGGCGATGCGATCTGTGACGCGACTTCGAGTGGTTGCTGTTCTCCTGGTCGCTGGTGTAGGACAGGCTTGAGGAACAGCCAGACGAGCTGGGGAAAATCAAGAGATTGATATTATACGACCCCATCAACAACTAGGATATTTGGGGGTAAGGATTAGCGGAAGATGGATGAATGATGTTTAAGTTAAAGGGAGTTGAACCACGCCTCTCCTGACTTCAATATCTGCAGTACCGTCGCTGAATGGTACAGGGGAGACAGAAAAATCAAAAGAAATCCTCAAGAGAAAAAAATTAAAGTGTCGCCAATACGTGACGACATCCAATAGCAATATACATTTCAGAAAGATTTATCGTTCTTTTTATTACAATCTTTTATATATAGGCCTATATTAATTTAATTTTAGATTTTTTAGATTGATTATTGCGACGTGCACTGCCATGATAACAGCTAGCCACCCTTGGTAACTGAGTCAGCTGAGGCACAGCTTCAGAAACTGAAGTCACCGTTGGGCATGGGTTCGAGTCCCGCATAGGCATGGGTTTTTGTAAGTGTCCATTCACTTGTCATCACTTCATAGTTTCATTATCACCTGCTCATTCGTACCCCCGTATAACCCGTAACTGTTGGTGGGTCGTTAAGCCAACAATAATCGATAACAGCTAATGATAACATGATTTAATCTAATCTTCCCATCAATCATATCTCATTAATTTCCATTCACCGACGTCCATAGATATTAGGCCTGTACTTATCTATTGAATGTCGGTTATAACTTAGTGAATCAGATGAGGAGAAAGTGAGATGAAAGATTTTTATATTATGTGTTTTTTGGACAGTCAGGTTTGGACATAGGCGGCTGTGGCCCGAAAATCACGAAACCATGAAAAATCTTTGACAGAATGATTGACGCCGGCGGGAATCGAGCCCCGGTGTATGTGCACCCGTCTCAGTAGGCTCTTATCAGAAGCTATATAAAGTTTAAAAAATAGCGTTGAATCCGCATTACGCATGTTGGCTAACACAATATAGATAAATAAATTATATTGTGTGTAAAATGTAGGCCTAATTATATACCAGCCCATACGTGCGTATAATATGTAAAACCATATAGGGCCTAGTATGCCTTGTAATTTCATGATTACTAATCTGCAGTGTGTATGTGAGCCATACACTGCTTTAGATATATATGTCTCACTTGAATCAAGGATTCTAAAATTTTAAAAATTATTTAAAATCTATAAAAATCTATAGCCTAACCTTATCCAACTAAAAATGTTAAAAACGCATTTTTTTTATTTAATCATAAAATGATAGTAAATGGTAAATGGTTATTTTTTTTCAGACTTATTGTGACTCAAAAAATATTATTATTGTACATAATTAGTAATTACAGTATTTGTCTACCATCAATCATAAGACATACACTCGGAGGTACTTCTATCTAAGGGATTATTTTATCTATAACAATTGATTCGGAAATTAATTTCGTCCAGGTAATGAGGCATATACTTACTCTGTACTGTTGGAGTTGGAGTCATCATAGAGGAACAGTTCCGTTGAATTAGTGGAACTAGCGCCACTGTTGGAACTGTGATGGTGCGACGTGAGATTGCAATGCGATGAACTGAGATAACTTTGAGTTTCAAAGATAAACTGTCTGTTTACCGCCTCCAGGTCCAAGTTATAACTATCCATGTTAAACATTTTCGATTACCACCTTTTAATCCAGCTTTATAGCATTCCAAATACATGTGACATTACTTTGACATTGTTGGATTTTAAGATTTTTGCATATAATCCAAATTTTCACTATTCCGGTATCGGAAATAATATGAGTTAAAAATTTTTCAGTTTCCGGAACAACTGTCACATATTATTCAATATGTTATTCTTGAATATCGATAAATATATTAGAGTTGTATTAAAATGTATTATTTAATTGGGGTATAAATACGTTATTCGTGCTCATATACGCACATTCACACTTGTTGGTTTGAACATCCTGAGTTTAAAGGCTTTAATAATGGTTGCGTTTTATTCAAATAAAGTTCAACTATTGTACGCGTAGAAATATATGATAACTATGATAAATCGAAGCAATCACATCGAGTCTCGAAAGTACACTTACAACTTGGCACTAAAATATGCGGCACTCACGATCCCTTAGATTGTCAAAAAATGCTGCACCTCCACTAATACTATAGGCCTAATGAGCACTCACTGCCAATTTGATCAGCAAATAAATAAGCGTGTCTCCAGTAACAGTACTCACGGCCAATTTGATAAGTAAATAAATACACGTGTCACCAATTTAACAGAACTCACGGCCTATATGAGCGGATAATACGCTACACACTTTTGTCGCGTGCAAAGTGCAAGTGGTTAATAAATGCAATCGACACCTAAATCACGACCCTTGTCCTTTATCATGCGCATATGACTCAAGCGCAACTATCGATTAAAACCACCCCTACCAATCAGTACATATGTGGGAGTGGTTTAAGTCGAGTTACCCTATCACAATACTTGTTACTGAACGAAATGCGTGAATGACAAGGGGTGGTTTGAACTTTGAACTAATAGTTACCGTAATTATTATGGTATTGTTATTATTTATTAATAGGTTACAGTTCAATTACGATATTTTCGAGTGAGTCGATATTATAGAGGATTTCGATTCGATATCTAATTGGAATTTTCAATACCGGTACTCGATAAATCCGATATCGAAACAATGATCGATATCTACTGAAAATATTGTATATAACCGAAATGATAAATAACTGAATTACAACAACTGTAAAATATATAAAATTATACTTCCAGAAGAGAAATATAAAAAAATACCACTGTACTGTCGGCTTCTTCATTTTATGGATATGGTAATGGAAATTGGAAAAATTCAAAGATTCTTGTATAGTAGTAGGCTAGTAGTCTTGTAGGAAAATCCTGTGGGAGAATTCTGCAAGGGATTTCCAATTATTTAGTCTTATTATAAAAGGACAAGGAAGGCAACCTATAGGACTTGGTTGACAGTACACTCGTCAACTCAAGAGTAGCACTCAGCCGGAATGGCCATACAGATCAACTCTCTATTTACTGCCATGTGTTCAACAGTGCAAGTGCAAATAAATGTCTATAGTTTACTCAAGTAACCAGTGCTACCTTAAATATCAGTAGGTCTATCAACCAAACCTCGCGCCCCATAGCAAATTCCCACAACTTTATACCATGGTCTTATGACTTTCAATTTCGCACTGTTTCGATTCGATTCAACATCGGATTAAAATTGAAAAATTCAATATATTTCGATCAATATTTGATATCAAAATTTATAACTTCGATATCGTAATGTAGAATGTAGAATTTCGACTTTTCAAAATTTCTGGAGGCTACAGTATTTTGCCTTCATTACAGAAATTGTACACACGTCAAAAGTATTTTTAACATTAATTATTCCTCATTGTTTCCGATAAATTTTAAAAAACTAATGAAAGTATCAATAAAATTGAATAAATTTTCGCGAGTTATACTCTCATAAACAATATCACACTTAATTAAGTTTTCCATGGTTTCAATTTTGGTATTTTTATAACATGACAGGACAGGAGTTTTTAAATTTTTATAATTTATTAATTGATATTGAGTTTTGAATTTATGAAAAAGAAAAAACATGCCATTAATGATCTCTTCATTTTCTATTTCACTATAATTATTTATGGTCTCATTATTCATTATACAGTCGAAACCATCAATACTCGATACGCATAGACCCATGAAACATTTTTAATTAATTCATTTCAAATCATTTATGTTTCATGAAGGTGAATTATTATTAATAGCCTACGGTCATTACATTTCAAATCATTTATGTTTCATAAATTAAAATAGACATTTTCGAAGTTATTTTCATTAATTGAACCATCACAATCATCATCATTTCCGAAGTTATTTATGCAATTCCCACCAGCAATATCCCGCAGGGAATTTGTTGAAATATGCTAATTTTTCAAGTGATTTTTGCGATTTACAAGCAGTTTAGAAGTATAATAATTGAATCGATACGGACATTTGCGAAGTTTTTTTAAATATTTGAATCATTGTGGACATTTTCGAAGTTATTTTGCGATTTCCCCCAGCCAAATTCCCAGCAGCGATTTATTGAAATATGGTCATTTTTAAAGTGAAATTTACGATTTACAAGCAATTTTGGAATCTAAAAATAATTGACTTATTATCGGAAAGAAAACTCGACACACACGGAGGAGGGAATTAGGCCTATTTATTGCGGTATTTGGTGTGTCCTTTCGTATCCTGGAATTATTTTTCCATCATGTTTGGAGTATGTCAGGATTTTACAGACCTACTTCATGTGGGCACAGGGCATAGAAGAAATTCCACATTGTCTCCCGTTTTTTTTCTGCATGAAACGCGGTAAAAACAATTGAGAATCATACACGCACTTTAAATAGTGAATTTGTGTGTTTATTACAGCGTTTTTTTTATATAGTGAACGTATATTATAGAACGTATGAAGTAATCTCCAGACTTTTACAGGGTTTTCTGTTCTTTAGGCAGTTTTTGAGCACTGGCGGTTAAGCAAATGTCAATGTAATACTTATACGTTCACAAATCACAACCCCAAAAAAGAACATTTTGCGGCAAAAAGTGTACACTCAATTAATGTGTTACGAAAAAGTTATTTAAAAAAACATCAAAGTGTAAATTCTATCGAGTAAGCATCTATTAATCGAGTCGGCATTACATGTACCGCTTTCTTTGTCTGGTGAACCAATTATGAAAATTTTGTTTCATCTTACCAGAATCAGATGTAGCTATAGGTGATGTTCCTGTGATGTGGACGAGTTCTGGGACGGGTGGTCGTTTTGCCAAAAACACTCGATTTTGAAGGTTGTTGTGTTTCTGTGACATTGTAAAAGATCACAATTCATAATTAACCCGACTCGTACGCGACCACGTACTGAACTGAGCTCTAGATGTATTATGAAAGTTTGGATAAACTATTTTTGTTGATAAACAATGAGACGCTCGAACGTGTCGTGTAACTTGCTATTAGCGATATTCAGATTTATTTTCGTAGAATTCAACCCTGTATTTGCTAATCTGAAGTACAACTGTACATACTGATATAAGTAGCAATAGTTCATTGTGTGATTTATTGTTTTTATCATCTCTTAAAAGGAGTGAAAAAGTAGTGTTTCCTGATATAATTCATATTAATAAGTAGCAATATTTTATTCTGTGTTAATCGTAGGTTAACATATATTTTCAAAAAGAATTGTATAGATTATTGGTGGGGCGCGCGCCCTACCTTGGACCCCCTAATAACGTCCCTACATAAGATGGCAGGGAGAGGTCATCTTCAGACATCTTGAATAATATTATATTTTACGCAAAACCGAGCATGTTCATCTTGAAAACGGAGAATTTCTTCAATAATTTCTTGAGTATTTAGTTTTCATGGAAAATTAAAAAAGAAATGGACACGCTGACTTCAAGTTGTTGGTTACCATATAAAATAATTTGAATATTTCATGCATGTCACCTATATTCTCAAGATAAGTAGGCCTAATATAGTTTTAGCTGAGTTAATTTGAATAAAAATTCACTCCTGGTACACTAGTAGAAATTCTGCGTTATCAATTCCATCCATGTAGGCCTACTAGAAAATCCGAGTTGTAGACCTTGGGATCGCCAGGAGAATTTGCAGGTATACGCTGTTGAGTGGAAGAACTTGCGCAAAAAGCAGAAGTAATGGGATCAAAAATTACGTTAATTAAAAATGTCCCGTTGTTGACAATTTTGTGAGGCCTACTATTTTTTCGCTAGCCATGCAAACTGGCAACTTTCGTGCCACCAGTCAATTTATTTGTTCTTGTGAGAGGCTAACAAAATCTATTGACGGACTATACTATACTGGACTACACTGATGGACTATAAAAATTTTGAAATAAATTTATAAATATATGACAAGAGGCTTATAGGCCTAGCGAATATTTTCATTTTTAATCAAAATTGTTCAAGTAGGCCTATATATTTTAATTTGATTTTAACAAAGTAAATACAGTAGTAAATATCAATCATCAACTGCATTTTTTAAATTGTGTAAGTCACATTATAACACACTGTTATAAAAGTCATAAAACAATTAATCCTCTCCAGCAAGGCATTACTTGATAACGAAATAATTAATGAATGTTAGGGTTTAATGGGGCGTCGCCAGCAAGGTCATTTTGTGCTCATGTTCAAGTCCTTATTCTTTTCTATAATTGTCAACGTTTGCAGATGTTTCAAGCATACGGAGAGAGCAGGCAAAACGGAGAAAAGTTAGGGAAGACGAGAAGAAATAAGACGATAGATAAGAGAAATGGCAGCAAAAAAGAGTAGAAACTAGTATAAAACCCAACGCTCAGTATTCCCTCCACATACCAAACTTGGTCTGGACCCTCACTTGAGACCTTATTGGGATTGCCATGGGTGACCATCTTTTATAATGAAAATATATTAATGTTGGGTCATTTACTTTCCTTGCTTGGGGATAGTTCCTAATTGTTTCACCAGGTTGAACAACATACAAATAGACAGCACTACTAGATCATCATATTTTAATAATATCCACAATATACAACAATAACAAAATGATAAACAACAAATGTGTAATATAAAATATTGCTATATTCACAATATTACATAATACAATTGGACAGTCAATAGCTTGATTTTTATGAATTATTGGAAGCCTCAAGTTTCCAGCAAACACTTCGGTGTTCAAGACTGTAACACTCCAACACTAGGCGAGTAGGCCCATAAAAAGAATTTCAACTATATTCTGTTGCAATGAAATCATACAAATAATTGTTTTCAATTCAACATTCAAAGAATTATGAAAGTCTACAATTACAGACAATATCTCTGAATACAGGTTTCACGAACTTGTTCTACATAAATAGTCAATCTGCCTTTTCATAAATTAAATGATTATGTCAACCCTTCACACGTTGCATATGATACGTAATGTGTCATTAATTTTGCTCTCCAAGGTGTGAGACATATCTAGTCACAAGGGGATTTGAAAACATACATTTTCTGAGGTCTATCACGTTTTAATTACCGGTATAACTGCTAAGCATTAGTATTGAATTGAATACAAACGAGAGGAACAACTCGGCTCAAGATATCTTACCCCCAATTTTTTTGGAACCCACAACACCTACTTGAAAAAATGATGTTTAACGACAGTTATAGTTAAAATAAATACCTCAACTAAGGAAATTCAGGCATATTTATTCAGCGTGGGAAGGGTTAAAATGATCTTAATGATTTTATTGTTTGGCATTGATAATCTGAACAAATTCCGGTTTGAGCGAGGCACCGCCAACCAAAAATCCGTCAATATCGGCTTCTTTGGCGAGCTCCTTGCAGTTGGCAGCCGTTACCGAGCCTCCGTAGATGATCCTCGTCTCCTGTGCCACTTTCTCAGACACATTCGTTTTCAGCCACGCTCGGAGCTGCGCATGCACTTCCTGGGCCTGAAAAACACAAGCGCAGATCCAAGTTGAAGCATTCAAGAATGAGGAAGAATGCAGTACGTTACTTGGCCCCTATACATGTAGGCCTACATGACCATGATGACCGTAAATACCACACTGTACAAAAAATCACAAAAAAGTACCGGTAAGTCAAACAAAAATAATCCTGAACATTTTCTCTGAAATTTGTTTTTGTTCTTGTATTAGCTCTCAGACCTAGTAGCCTAGTAGTACTTTTCCGACTATACTGTGAGCCTAATCAAACTATTTTTAATAGACAATATGCATGAAATATTTTTATCACTATAGTGAGCAACACCCAAAAATGACTAAACCATCTGTTTTCATTTGATTTTTAATGTAAAGAAATTTAGTAGGTCTACACTGTTTCATCATTGACATGGCTCGGTTTTGCATAAAATTGCACATTTTGTCATGATAGAATTATACCGTAAGTTTATAACTAAGGCGGGAGAGTTGCTTAATCTTATGCACTGTGACAGTTGTTATCAATAAAAATCAAGCTTATCAAAAGACCAAGTTTTATTTGAATCAACAGGTTTGAATGATTTATGTATTTTCAAGGCCCATTGGTAATTTTTTAGAACATTTTGTCTGCTAATTTACTGAATCTGTTGACAATATCATCAGTTTTACGTAGATCATTTGAAATTCAATCTAAAATGCACACATGTTGCCTATTCAGTTGGCTACTCGGCAAATATTGTTTCATACAGATAGGCCTATGTTCTCAGCGATACTAAATTATCTCCTACATTCATCTAAAACGCCACGATGTGAATAAATAAAAATGGCTGCCAATGCTCGTAGGCAGATTGTATCAAGAGTCTTACCTGTTGAGGAGAAGCTGTCTTGCCAGTACCGATTGCCCACACTGGCTCGTATGCCACTACTACCTTGCTCCAGTCCTTGACTTTGTCAGCGATGGCTTTTGTTTGTTCGTAGACCACAGCCTCTGTTTTCCCGCTCTCACGCTCCTCCAATTTCTCCCCGATACACGCAATCACGTTCAGTCCGGACTCCAAAGCGTGGACTACTTTATCGGATATCAGCTGAAAAAAGATTCTAGGTTAGGTACAATCATCGCCATGATAATGTAAGCAATAAAAGTTCAGTTATAACTCACAAAAAAATGTATAGGCCCTATATATATATTTATATATTTACAGTATAAGTGATAACTTATTATATTACAACGAAACAGTGTGAAATATTGTTGGTCTGAGAGTGCTTCTTACTACACCTTGATTTGATTTTTTCGACTTCAAATTGTAGTGAGTTTTATGTGATCAACAGTTACAGAAGTAGGCCTACAGCATTTAAAAAATAATTTGTCGAGATATTGAAATATAATTTTTTCATCAATAGGTAGAACGGAGAAGAAGTTGAATGAATGACATGAACGATAAGTGTAGTTTACTCACCTGCAGAAATTGGGCAACTTGTAATTTGTATATTTTTTGATGGGTGTATATAATACGATTTAATTGAAAGTTGATTGCAAAGTGGCTACCTACCCAAAAATAGATTCAATCAACATTTTGTGATGTTGATTCGACCCAATTTTTGGGGGAACTTCCACGTTCCTTTTTTTCTATGGAATTGTAATTTTGACTAGTTCCAATTTGATCGAGTAACTGGAACTACCGGTAGTCCCTTTATTTCAAGACCATACCCAACACTGGCTAAATGATTCTACATTCATTAATTCCGCGTACAATTACAGCCGTACAAATGTTCAATATGTATAGGCCTATATGTATTATACGTGGCCATTATCATTTGCTGACCAACCACACAAACAGCTAGGTTACTAGGGGGAACAAATGAGTAACTGCAAATAAATGGCACAGCCCAAATACAATCCTATGCACACTTCACAAGAAGTTGAACCCAGATCTGACTCGAGTTACGGGGCAGTTCCTTAGCCAACTGCATTACTTCATCTTAACTTGAGATCTTACCGCATCGTTCTCACCGAACACGTTTCTTCGTTCCGAGTGTCCTAAGATGACCCAGTTGACTCCAACGTCTGAGATCATAGCGGGGCTAATTTCACCTGCATCACAGAATACATCGTACGGTAATACTTTATAAACACAGAACACAAGTTTATACTGTAGTAAGCACAGTTGATTCATAATTGATTCAAACCGGTAAGAGTTGCCATTTGTTGCCAACCTCTGTCTATTGTTGTTGCAGGGACCATGAAAATAAAACTATTCATGCACGAAAACAATCCATACACGAAAATTTAACATTGGTTACTTATAGGCGTGGGGTATGACAAAATGAATAATAGAAGCGGAGAAACGATGGATCCGGTAACGATGCATATGCAGGTTTCACCAGTTGTAATTAACAGTATTTTATGCCACGATTTGTTTTACCAAATTAAAATGTGAATAAATTTTTAATTTACCAACACTTTCTGCATTTAAGTTGATTCTATCACACGCAAACTTTTGCCAAGAAAAAGTAGAATATCACTGGCTTTCACTGTACCCGATTCTCTCGGTTTAACTTACCAGTAAATGCACCTTTTGGAACTTTGTAGCAGTTCTGGGCGGCCGCCAGGATGTTTGATGGCAACGCATTCTTAGCGTACTCGAGATAAATAGCTGGGATGCCAACAATTACCTCTGAAATAGGGAACCAAATATAAGTTGACACGAATAAGTCCCCACTACCCCATTTACATACTGTATAGCCTTCATTCATTGCAGATTATTTTTTAAATATCTACTTTCACACGAAATGTTTGTCGTCTGTCGGAAAATCCAAAATTAAGCAATCGGCATCTTCGTAATATCTTCATTACTTTCCTATGTAGGCTACCCTAGGCCTACTTGTATTCACGAGAGAAGTGGTCTACCGGTACCAACTAAATAATTACTAAAAGTAAAAACTTTTGCAATCTAGTGCAAGAAAGTGGATGCAATATTTTTTTTTTTTTTTTTTTAATAACATCGAAACTTGATACAAAATCATTGTTCCCAATTAAGGCTATGGATGAAAGATTAGATCGTTTTAACGGGGCACCACGAGGGCGATCTTACCACCCCAAAGAATAATTAAAATATCATAACTCATTTAACAAACAAATCAAATCTTAACTAAGGTAATAATTTCAGGGTTAGAAAACAATTCAAACATCAAAAATGCATAGACTACAAATTCAATGGCCTAGGCTACTTGCGTTACTGGGAAACTGTAGGTGCGCTTGCAATTTAGTTCTTCAAGAATCTGCTAGACGGCGACATGAATTATTAGAGCGACGGTAGCGCACTTTTTAGGCCAGTAGGCCTAGCGCCTTCAACATCCGCTTGTAGACTTGGGCATTGAATTTGTGGCTTGGGTGATGAGGGCATTGATTTTTCAACTTCAATGATGAGGGCTATCAATGAGAAGGGAGGAGGGGGAATATTATTGTACAGCCTAGACAATTCTCAAATAGGCCTATACGAGTTTTGTGACCCTGTGTTTTGTGACATTTAGTGGATATTATACCTTCGAACTAGAAATATCCGACCGTTAGTTGCTGGTTCATGGTCTACAGGTATGAGTTTATAGAGGTTAGGTCTACCATTGGGTCTACATACCAACATTTGGATCCAATGGACCAGCCTTCAAGAAATCCACAATACCGTCGATTTCTTTCTTGTTACCGTTCATCTTCCAATTTCCACCAACGCAGAATTTACGACTCATCTTGATAACTTGTTTTACAAACTGGCAATCTACAACGTAATTTAGAAATTATAATTATTCGTCGGCTGTACGTCCAACAAACGCCTAAAACACCAGCTGAGTTGATGAGATGACCTTCTAAAATCCTAGCCAGTCTGAAGGGCAAATATGGGCGTAACGCAGCAAGTGCCAAACAGCGGCAGTCAAACCATAGAGAAGTAATGTACTCACACGCTAGTCGGGAGCCATTTCACTCACCACGTCATAGAGGAAGGCTTCGCGGCCTTATAACTGTTATGAAAATTTTATTGCCTTACTAAAAATAAAAAACTAGTCATGAATATGAAGCAGACTGTGAATAAATCCTTAATAATGTTTTTAATTTTTTATCTTCAAAATTTATCAAATGTTTTTAATTTTTTATCTTCAAAATTTATCAAATTTTATAGCTTCACTATCTTTGTTTATTAAATGAAAATTCTATGTATTATATTCTCATTTTAGTATACCTATTTTTATTGTTCTCGATCTTATGTAAACATGGTTAGTTGGAAGAGCGGCATCCCACCAAACCTCGCCATTTTCTTTTAAATACCAACTATGTAAACAAATGTATAACTGTGTCGTGTTTTAAAGAAATAAAGACTTATTATTATTAAATCGCACTAAGCGTATTAATATTGAAGTGGCTGCACTCAATTCAGGGTGAAATGCAGTCAAACTGTAGAGGCGAAATATGAATTTCAAATGACTGGTGTCTATTTCATTGTTATGATTGGGTGTTTCGTATTGGATTTCTAAAAAAGATTCAAGTGCTTGCATAACTTTAAAATATATCCATGATTTTAACGTAATTTTGTAGTGTAAAGTAATTTTGCGAAAAATTAAAGGTACCCCACGGCACATATCTACGAACCGACAAAATTTCTTATTCAAATTCAAATTCGAAAACTTTGCTCATTCATTCAAAGAAAAATTATTCAACTACCCACCCATACCTCCATAACCATTCTTGTTTAACTCATCCAACCTACAGTCAATAAGGGCAGTTCTCTTTAAAGATGCAACGGAACATTATGAATGACATATTACAATTCTGTATAACTTTATGAGATTATTAGTTACAGTAAGTAATACCACCTCATTTTAGAGCTTTATAATGATTGTTGCCCAATACTTACAAGGCTGGCTCCAAACAACAGACATTGTGTATAAGTATCAGGTATTATGTATCAGGGTAGGAGTATTGTTGGATTCCGAGGGAAGAATAGCTATTGTGATAATTGTTTATGAATGATTAAATACTGGCTAAGGAAGTAACGTATCTAGGGCAATTGTACAAATGTTCATTGTAATATTCAATTGTTATTTAATAATCATATTTCAAGGCACTAAATTATTAGTAGGTTGGTGCAAATAGTATTATCATTATGGCTGTAATTACTAACTTTCAACAAAGACTTTATTTCTGGAGATCTGCTAACTCTGCTTGCCGATCAGACTTTACAAGAGTGTTAATCAGATGATTAAAGTAATACTGGTTTCCGAGCTGTTGAAACAAATTCCAATTTGGGTCTTTTGGTTCCAATTGGGTCTGCAGTTTTATAAGCAAATATACCTAATAGAAATAAAGGAAAATAAAAACCAATTTAGAATAAACATTAGTGAGTTGAAGGATAAAAATGATTGAAAAATATTTTTCTTCACCATTTATCAATAAACTTATAGTTAAGGGGGAACTACTGTCAACATCATATTTTCAGTGGCAATGTAATATATGAATTATCGCAGTGACTTTCCATGTGCACATGTTGTAGTGAAACTGCTTCACACAATACAGAGAAGTATCTTCTAAAATAATGTCGATCCATAATAAACACGTTGTTAGTACAGAGCGGCACAGGTGATATAAAACTCAATGGCAATAATATTGAGTGTTAGCTGTATACAACTGATCTTTCTACAGTTGTTGGGAAAACGCTGTAGGCCTATATGCATTGTGAGATCAGCATAGAAGTACGGAAATCGAGAATAAAAAAAATTCTGTCAGCTCGATCTACATCTACATACCTTGAATTAGGCCTACTCCAAATGTTGAAAAAAAGTCTAAACAAAAATGCATATGGGCCGCTTGCATATCGGTTTCGAGTAATACAAACAATCAAACAATTGCAAGTAATCCTGAGTGGTCTATTTACTAGACTTTAATGTTGAAACTTCAAATATGAGACCACACACACACCCCATACATTTTCAGCTTGCAATATATCTGTTGGCGTTCAAGTTGGAAGTGGAACTTTTCACGTGAAGTTTCCAGCAAGAAGTGATGTTGGAAACAATTCGGCTTTCAGGTAGGAAATAATAATTTGCAGCATATAATTAAAAAACTATAGTTTAATGTAGTTATTGTAGAAAAGAAGCACTAACAAAGTAACTAGTAACTAACTACTAATGTACAGTGATGCTAGACAAACAATTTTATGGCAGAAATAAAAATATAAAGTAACACAAGTACAGTATTTCGATATTAAAAAATTATTGATAAATGAAGACATGTAAAAATAGTAATTGTTATAAGAGCAATGAAATCTGAAAGTGCAGTAATACATGTTTTTCTAATATATCTTCATGTTTGATGTTGTTTATCACAGTTTTGAAAAGGCAACAAAGCGCTACTCATGTCTGATTCCGCTTCGAATTTGGAAAACCAAAGTGCAACTGCAAATGTACATGGTAGATTAGGCCTAGGTTCAACCCACTACTTGACACTATTTAAAAAATATATCAATTGAGTTGTTGCTCTTGTATGCTACTGTACGTTAAACTTACGTAGTTTTACTGGTATCATACAGTTATTAATCGACAGAATGTTGTTACTGTACAAAACACGATGTTTCAAATTCTAGATGCAATGAGAAGAAATAATAGAAACTATGTTTACACGTCTCTATTGATAAGAAATAGGCTTTCGAAAAGGTTATCGATGATGAAATCATTTATCTTTTCGCATCCCTAATGTTAAGTGATAAAATAGCATTTCAAGAAAAATTTTATCAGTTGCGTCGCACTCGTAGATTTCTTTTAATGACGTCAGCGGGAGTAGCCGTGTACTTTACTTCGTCCTCGGTCTGCAACAAACAACTTGTTTATTAACGCAAATAAGCATTCTCATTTCAAACACCCACAGTTCAGTGCCTTTGAAAAAAATTACTGGTAGGCCTACACTTCTTTATCACTGGTTTATTAAAATCAGTATTTTTTATTAGTTGGCAATCTTTGTTAGATTTTCCTCACTGCAAGTGAGAAAAGTGATCAAGTGATATTTAATCTTTCCCTATTCATGTGTTAATGTCTCATACACATCTCTGTGACAATGGAAATATTTGTATACTGTACTATGTATAATCTTCTCTGTACAAATGTCTAGCATTATATCAAACTCTGTGCACAGAATTTTTAAATAATTATTAAATACCAGTACCACCAATTAATCTATGCCTATGCAGGTAGGTAGGTACTAGGTAGGAGGCTCTATATGTTTTAGAACCGTACTTTCTGATTCCCAACCGTAAAAAGTAAATTGCTACTGAATTTGAGTTAGTGAAACGTTGAAGTTCTCAATTGATTTTTAAAAATCATAACATTGAATAGGCACTGAAGCTGTAGGCCCAATGAAAAAAAAAACTAACAAAAAATTGAAAATAATTTTAAAAAGTAGGCCTAATACTTGAAAATTTTGAGTGAATTTGAACTCGAGCTTGAAAAGTCGAGTAGGCCTACTCGTCTTTTGCTAGCACAGCCATAATTAAAACACGAACTAGCTCAAGGACCATTCTTTGAGTGTACCTTTTCAAATGACATACATTTTTTGTTCAACATAATTAAATAAAGCCCCACAAAGAACATTTCTAAAATAGAAGAACACCACTTGATTATCCAGAAAGTTTTCTGGCGGTCACAAGCAAGGATCACGAGCTCGCTGGGTAGCAACACACATTTACACGACTCTTACATTACGTACATTACTTGTAATGCACACGACTTACATGTTCTTCCGGCACTACTAGTACAACATCTTCAGACTGTAGGAACAACTTCTTCTTGACGTGTTTCCTCTCAGACTTGGGTTCAACAATCACCGGAGCTGCAACAAACAATATGCACCTGTGACGACAGTCTTTGTAGCAAACCACTTGGTCTCCGTGGCAGCTTGAGTGTACGTCGTACAGTGCTACTCTCCGTAAGAAAACCAAGATGATGTAGCGTAATCAATAACTTGGTAATCAAATAAAAGGGATGGGCTTCAAAAACTCAATACAGAAAAATCAACAATCCTTCCAAGATCCAAGATCCTTCTTATGCCATTGAAGAATCAGAAAATGCACGGAGTAATGGTTCAAAAGCTGGGCTTTAGTAGACTAACTAGAATAGTATTTAAATGAGTTATGATATACTTCTATCCACACAAGAAGGCTTGAACCACCCGTGTGCTAGTGGTGTGGTATCAGAGTGACGGTCAATAGTATCCTTCCGTGGATACAAGTATACCATACGTGAAATTCAATCTAGATCTTGGAATGAGAAAATGTCCTCAGTTGCAGTCACGATGATGCTTTATAACTCACAAGCTTGCATTTCAGTTTACGGTTAAAAAGTCGACAAAATTGTGGAAATTGTATTCGTAAATTGCACCAAACAAAACTGATGAAAACTGAAGCAGCTTGTACTGTACTTGTAAGTTGTGACTGACTTTTAGTTACTGTCGTTAGTCAGTGCTCGCATTGCTGTCTGCTTATAAAAGCGTTTGAATTTTACGTGGGCTAAACAAATAATGAATACATACCTGGTGATTTAATAACATCTTTCCGTTTCGTCTGCCTCCTGCAACAGAACAAAATATTCAGTGCTCACCAAAATATCACCACACTCCTACCAAAACTATTTCATGTTTAGGTAACAAATCAGAAGCATAACAAAACTTTTAAAATATTGAGAACAAAATCAAAACATTCAACGGATAGGGAACATGACCGAAATCAAAATTTGTTTAGTTTTCAGTTCCTACATTATTTATAAGTAAACGATGTTGAATTTTCCAGCCTGAATCGATTTCTGGCGTGGATGTTTTTCCCTGACCTCTGAAAAAATGATTACTGTTTCACTGTAAATTCAGATGAACCATAGCATAAGTTAAGAGTAGAAGTCAAAAGTAGAACAGTTTCAACAATCAATCATGCATCCATTGACGGCTTACCTGGTAGAAGAAGCGGGTGTTTCTAATGGCACCTTGTTCTCTTTGCTATTCTGCTTGCTAGCCTTCGACCGAGTCAAGTTCATGGCTTGCATCTGTTCGTTCAGCTTGGTGATCTCCAGATCTTTCAGACGCACCTCTTCTTTTAAACGCACCTCTTCCCTCAAACGCAGCTCCTCCTTCGACCGCAGTTCTTCTTGCAAGCTCAGCACCTGAAACACACGTTGCCTAGTAATAAGCCAACACCCACCCTCGACAAGAGATATACAATAGGCAACAATTGTAGGCTACAATACTAATACTAGTTAATGTTAAATATTAATAATAGACCATAGTGAAACCTTGACCTATTGTTCCTGGATCAATTCTTTTCCTGCTTCTATCATTTATTTTGTCCTACCCTACTTTCACATACGGTAAGTTATATTCATAACTCATAAGTCATGACCAATTTTACATTATCTTTTTTTTCCTGGTGCCTCAAAAAACAATAGAGGTTTTGCTGTATTCAATTTAGCCAAGTACGTGTAATCGTGTATGTATGTATGTATGTATAATGAATGGTCTGAAGAATCAGTTGTTCAAATTCTATTTGTTGGACTTTTAATTCAGTAACGTTCAGCTAAAATGCTCAACTAGAGATAAATAATTCAGTAAAGTTAAGCTAAAATGCTCAACTAGAGAGAAATAATTCAGTAACGTTGAGCTAAAATGCTCAACTCGAGACAAACAATCCAGTAACATTGAGTAGTGTGTCGTACCTGTTCGCTCTTCTTGGGCGTGGGAGTGTGGTTATAGAGAACTTCTTGCAGACACTTCACTTCTTGTTTCTGTCTCTCTTTGTCTTCTTTCTCTTTCTTGAGCGCATCTCTCTCCTTCTTGAGCAAGTCGTCGTACAAGACAAACTGCTTGTCCCGACGCTCTTCGAAGCTGGACATATCGACTCTCTAGAACGATGCCACAATGCCCATTATGATTTATTACGAATCAGGTCAAAAATGATTGTGGCAAACAAGTTATTATCTAGCAAGCACCACACTATAATTATTTGGGGGGCCCATATATAACAAAAAGTAAAAATCTTTTGACGACAACATTAGTAAGACATTGATTATATTCATTAGGGCCTATTTATATCTTGATATAATCACATTGATTTGTTTATCTGATTCAAAGGAAGCCTCTACAGTAAGCCATCAAGATAGATTCAAGTGCCCTGGTACATAAACCCTCACCAGCGCAGTGTTCTCTTCTTGCAGCTTTGCCATTTCGAGCTGCAAGTTTTCTAGGATGGAGTCCCGTTGCTTCTCATCACACTTCCACTGCCTGAAATAAAACAAACATTTACCGATCACATCACACTAGTAACCGACAGTACTTGTAAGACCACATCACAGCCGACATAGCTAAATATTAGGGCTGTGCGAGCAGAGCTTTTTACATTCGAACGACTTTTGACTTATTTTCGAGCGAAACTCGAGTAAGTTCGAGCACAATTTTAGTTGGAAAGAGTGACCTTAATTCAAGCGAGCAAATTCAATTTGATTCAAAATTAAATAGAAAAATACAGAACCAAACTTTGTCACAAGTTTTAGACACTGTATTTTCATTACTAATCTGTTGAATGATAAAAAGATAACAAGTTTATCCTTCTTCTCTTACTCGCTAGAAATAGTTCAGAGACTTGAAATTTCAATCTGAGAAAAAATATCTACGGTTGAGTTCCAAGTCTTGATCGAGAATTTCGACTCGCGCAGGCCTAGTTAATACCTACTTAATAATACAAATTATAAAAGTTACTTAGAATAAATAATTTCTGAACAAATAGGAAATTTCTGTTGCCAAAAGTTCGAGGTTATGCCCCTCTCTACTTTCGTTTAGCCTGAGTATTGGGATCTCCATCGTCAACTTACATCTCGGCATGTTTCCGCGAGTCTTGTTCACGCACGAGTTCCGCCTCGGCGCGAGACAGAGCCTTCACAGTGTCCTTCAGCTCTTGTTCAAGGTCGCGCACTTCATTCCCTTTCACACTATCTTGTACTTGCCGCTTCTCTAGCTCCAACTCCTGAAAAAGAAAAGACGGCCATTAATGGTGAGTAGGTCAACCAGCAATCATTTTGGCCAGAAATATATATAGCTATGGACCTATGGTAATATGGACAAGTTTTAGGCCTACAGCGAAATCTTAATGCATTGTTCCTAGTTCCATAATTAATTTTTCTCCTCACATATGATCAATAATTCCTGTGTAGATCATACACGGATGACATACACGGATGAAAAACGATAATAGGTTGCACCAGAAATTGATAGGTCAATTCCTAGTAAAATTCTTACTGATAGCAACTTGATGACGAAGATTATTGCAGCTGCACAACAATAGCAGTGCTGAGAGTCCTGATAATAGGATGCACCCGAGTAATAAATATAAATAGCCAGGTGCGTTTTCCCTCTTTACCTTCATGGCAAGAAGACCCTCCAGTTCGTGCAAATCAGTCTCAAGAACGGTGTTTTGTTCCGTGATTGAGTCGTAATCTTGCTTGGCCTCGTCGAGCAAACTCTTCAGGTTCTGTACCAACAAAACAAACATGTATGTGAGACAATGGAAGCAGCCACACAAATACAGATAGCAACTATTTGAGCAACGAGTTGTCAAATAATTTTATTATTGAATATTGATCAAAATTATAGAATTTTTTTAGGTCTTAATCATGTTTTTTTTAGTCGTATGTAATTTGTGACGCGAAGTGATGATCATCTGTCTTTGCCTCTACTCCAAGCATCAATAAACGACTGACGACCAACAATAGAGAATGGTCACAATAATAGGAAGACTGTAGGTTGTCAGTGTTGAGCATAGGCCCTAGGGAAACAGGTAATAGGTAGTCTAGACAAAGTATTCCTAACTAATGAGTATTCATAATATTTGAGTTTATGTTAGCGTATCAGATTACTTTATAGGTATCACTTCCACTTAATTAGTTCCACACTTCCACTTGACTAGCACAGAATTTAAAATGTTGCCGTTATGTCTGAACATCGAAGGTTAGTCCCTCGTCTAGCTGTTCAAGAATGAGACACGAGTTAATGCTTACGTCTATCTTCGTCTGTTGTGCGACCACCTCTGCCTGAAGCTCGTTGTTGAGTTGCTTCCACTTATCGTCCCCGCCCATTTTCATGGTCTGCAACAACACGTCTCAAGTTAATACTTGCTATACTTACCTCAATATTTCCCTAGTTGCATATTAATTAGACACTCATCAATATTGTGTTCAATACTCAATGTCGGGAAAAATAAGCAGTCATGCAACATCACATTTTGCGATACAATAACAACTTTCGAAGAACCTCAATATTTGTGTTGAAACAATGCAATACGAAATTTAAGCCTAACGATCATATATCAAGACCTAGAAACATCTTGTTACCGGTATATTGAACGTCAATTATAAAATTTACAAATAAGTAGCCTACTGTATTGAATGCCTTTTTTAAAAATTGACTAAACTTTGAGGGTCATATGATCATATCTCTAAAACAATTCATCAATAGGTAGGGAACAGGTACAAAATAACCTCGTCGTTGACGCGCCGTAAAACCCTAATATTCATTCAACAGATAGGGTTATGAAAAGTGAAAGGAAATATTTATATAAGCCCTCTGGAAACGCTGAATGTTATTACCTCAAGTGTGCTGTTTACAGTGGCAACCTGAGTCCTGCTGTTGGTAAGCTCAAACATGAGTCGCGAGTTCTCTAGCCGCAACGCGTCATTGTCTTTCAACGCGTCAACATTTAGGTGCTTGACGGCGCTAAGCTCCTGCTGTAACGTGTCGACCTCAGACTGTAACGCCTGTAGACGGCTGGCCACGAGCGCAGGCTCCAACTTGTCATCAACGTCATCGTCTTCGTCGTCCTCGGTGCGCTTGCGTTTGTAGACGGCACGCTCTTGCTCGTAGTATGCTTGCATCTTGTTCAATCGCCAGTCTTGCAGTTCCTCATTACGAGCTTCGCTCTCTTCTAGCCGCTTCCTAATACACACACATACCTTGGTTTATGTCACGCACAGTAAAATCACACATTAAAAAGGGTCGAAACCAACTCAAAATGGTTTCAACTATTACCTAGTTTGGCAAATCATTCTAAGTTTGATGATTATTCAACCATTTTTTCAGATGAGATGACTTGAAACGTGATAACAAAACGAATGTGAATGTGTGACTGACCTGTGTCGTTCGTCACACTCCTTCAACATGATCACTACTCTATCCGCCAATTCCCCTCGAACTTTCTCTTCCAGGGTTTGATTGCGTAGCTGTTCGGCCAGTAAATCGCTACGGAGCTGAGCAACGAGCCGTGACACAGCAGCGTTGTTGTCAGTGCTAACATCACTAGCAGCATCACAGTCTTCTTCGGCGATATCCCACGCAATAGTCTGCCTGTAAGCACAAGCACACGTACATTAGCAAACAGCAAAAAGCTAGACACACAATGTAGGAAATTGCTATGAGAAGGTAAGAGATCAAGTCGCCAAATGGCACAATTCAATGAAAGTACTGTATCCGCACGACAAGGTTAAAACGAAGGCTTAAAAATGGTTTCCATGGTGCTTTTTCTAGGCAGCGTTATGAAAGACACGAAACACGAACCAACTCGTGCTACAATTGGATAATTGAAAATGACCGTTAGATAATAAAATACTTGCCACCATGCAATTACCATATTGAATATTTTTTTAAATGTTTAAAATTTCAAACAGTGGAAAACGACTATCATTTTTCATCACAGCAATGTCAATGATTAGATAAAAGACGTAGTTAGCTCTCACCGCTTGTTGTACTTGCTGGCAATGATGGAGAAGCGTGAAGCGTTCTTCTTAGGTCTTGGCCGTATTATCGGGGCGTGGACAATCTGCAGCGCGATGGCAGAAAACGACAGCACATTCTGCGTTTCCGAGATCAGATCGAGCTGAGTCGAAACGTTCACGAGCATGGCTACTCGGTCGTGGCCAGATAACGAACGTTGAAATAAGCGTGTGAGCTTCGAGTCTCGATACGGTACCAGCTTCTTCTCCATCAGCTTCTGGTTGTCACTACAAGAAGAACACTTTATTTTAGGGACATGCAGGAAGTTGTTTTTTACAGATGTATTCAGGTCATGTAGTCCAAGTTACAGTACATAGATCTATAGTTCAAGTGCATTTAGCAGTGGTCACTTAGAGAGTGCATGCAAGTTGATTCAGCTTTTTTTGTGTGTAAGCTCTTGAACGGTACGAGATATCAAAAAACTAATACAGCCTAGGTCTAAAAAAAAAAGTTGATTCAGCTTTTTTTGTGTGTAAGCTCTTGAACGGTACGAGATATCAAAAAACTAATACAGCCTAGGTCTAAAAAAAAATTCTAATACGTACTGTACAATATCAATACATTGTGAGAAAACCAAATGCCATACTCATCGACCGTGTAAATTTAAGATAAATTTTCCTGATATAGGTAACGCAAGCACAAGTATAAGTGTACTGTATGCTGATGATTGGCTTATTGTTTGCCTGTAGGCCTACTGGTACAAATGTCAAGTACCACTGCTGGCTAGTTGGTCAGGGAGACAGGTCTGACAAATCTTTATTACACCTAAATAGACAATCTGTCTATGTGATGTCTATTCTATTTCTATTACAGTTTTAAGACTAAACTATAAACTTGAAATTCAATGGACCCAAAAATACCCATTTTGTGTTACTTATAAAAATAAAAATCTCAAGTAAGCCTCCGGTACCCTACTGAAATGTAGGTATTTAACATTGATTTTATGGGTAAAAAATTGTAAGAACTATTGTTTGAATCCCAGCAAAATTTGAATTATCAGAGATTGAAATTGAATATAAAGGCTTACTGTAACAATAAACCCTATAAGCTGCAAGATAATGTGAATATCTAATGAGTGACAGTGCTCACCGACTCACCGTATGTTCGTCAAGCAGCGGCCAAGAACGTGAAGTGAGGTATTGATGTTTGTCGATTCCTTGAAACGATCACCAACGTTGTTAGTTTTCTTGACACGTTCAGAACCAGCCAAGTCACAGAATGAGAAGCTGGAAAAACGAGAAACAATCATGCCTTTGTCCATTGTAATATATTTAAAATACACAAATTCGCATACAAAACAATTAAACATGGTGTAATTTTTTACTTTTGTTCAATGAGAATTAGCAAACATCCAACTCTTGCAAAGCTTCAATGTCTAAATAGTGATTTTTTTGTACGAACTGCGCAGGTCAACATCAACAGGTCACTGATCACCATGAACATGTTCAACATTTTATGGATACGCTGACTCATCAAAATGAGAATAGTACAGTTTTGGGGCAAAATCTGTTGGATCACGTTTGAGAAAAACCATCTTGAAATAACGAAAACCCCCACAATATCAACATGGACTGATAAAATTCAATTTATATAAAAAAAATCTCTTCAAAATTTTCAAGTGAAAAAATGACACACATCATTACAAATTTTCCTCCATGTCGGACTAGCCGTTATAAAATGAATAATTTGTGATTTTTCAATAAGTGAAATTTCATCGATAATTGAAAATAAGTGAAATATCCTAATAACTATTTCGATTTAGAAGATTTAAATTTCTTAATTACCTTGGTTATCGACAAAAACTTTTCTTGTTGAATTTCTTCAAGGTCGGTAATATCGTTGTTTTATAGCCTACATATAATTTGAAAATAAAAAATGTGAAATTCAGGAAATGTGGCAAAAAGGCCAAAATATGCAATTTTTGTGTCAAGTGCCCAAATATGCAGAGCATGCAATTGCATCCTATCTCTAGTCATAGTCAAGAGCGAGACTCACGTGCTGACGCTGACAGTAGCGTTGTTCGAGTGTACAAGCTTGATGGTGAAGATGCAGTGCGATCGACTGGACGTGTGGTTGAGACTGGTCGGTGCGCAGCGCAGGTTATGTCGGCCGAACAACATCACCTGATACGCCTCGTCACCGGACCGTACGCAAACGTGGCGCAGCTCTGGAACATTACAACAGATGCGCAATTCATTAATATTTTTGTACAGTTTTCCCACTTAAAATAATTTGGCTTGGGCCTATAATTATCACGCATCTTTTTTTGTGCTTTTGCACAGTCTATCAGCTGTGAACTTATATACTTCTTTAAAAATATATACATATATTAGGCCTATTGGGTTCAACGACGCACTGTAATGATAGCGAAGATCTAATGCGTCGGATGGATAATTAATGTGATGATGAGATGAAGGTTTCTTGGTTAATGGGAAGGATAGTGAGAAGGAAGCAGTCGTGTCCTATATTGTGGGAACCATCCCGGCATTAGCCTAGACTACAGAGGGGAACCATGAAAAACCCCTGTAAAGATGGTCGGCGGAGGAAATCGAGGCGAGTTCAAAAATTTCCCCCTCGCCTCCAGGATCACATGAAGCGAGCGAGTTAACCACTGCGCTGTATGTGCCGGTTTCTTCAAAACAACATCGACTCTCGATTTAGGCCTGTCTTTTGGTAGCGTTAGTTTAGACGAAAGTTTAGACCACAAATCTGGTACAAATATAAATATAGGCCTAACGCTCCTAATCTAGACCAAGTTGAATTACCTTTAATGTAGACGTTGTGTTCCGAATCAGTGGCAAAGTTCAGAGTCTTACGAGAGGCTCCCTTCGAAGGCGGTGGAACCAAGAGATCGTAGATGTTCTCGTTATAGATCTCGGAGAAACTAACCCACACGGTGTACGAGGTGTCGGCTGAAGGCACGGACACTATCGTGTCGTCGTGGAGTCGCTCCTGCATCTCGCGAAACGAATACGAGATGAAGTCGACACACATCGAGTCATTAGAGACAATGCTAAGGCCGAGTCGCCGACTGTCTTCGTCCGACGTTTGCGAGAACATAGATTTGCTAATGTGGGTTGACTCGGCATACTAGACAACAAACGAACGAGTAAGGTCATGGTTCTAAAGTAGTACAATATGGCATTATTGACATAGGTTTAGGAGCAGAAGCTGAGTTAAGCAAGGATATGAAAATGTCAAAAACTATAAGAAAGGCTTTTGCGACCCGAATACGAGGTATTATTGAATATTGGGTGATTTCTGTAGGTGTAACTTTTTCACGAACACAGCCAAACTGAAGCTCAATAAGACTATGAACAAATAGAGTTTTTGAATATTTTTCTCTTGGATTATTCTTAGTTTCTCACTGTTTTTGGTTCCAAAGACTCAAACTCATCTATTCTCGGTTCAAACATGCTGAAAAACACTCACAAATGAACATAAATCTACGCTCACGTTCATCTACCTCCGTGAACACTACATTAGTGCCTGAACTGTTGACGTTGAAATGACAGATGAGAACACGTTTACCTGAGAGTTCCACTGCAGAATGTCATGCTTGACGCGAGCCTCCTTGGCTTGTTCAGCGTCATCAAGCTCGACGACACCGGTTACTCTAACAGGCATAAGTCTGCACGAGTTGCTCACTTGTCCCTTGATGCAGTTGAACAGCATGTGTATGGAGCGAGGCACAATACCAGGTCGGTGCAAATCACCTGTACACAAGACCACATTTCACGAGCATTAGAAGGGATGGTTATTTTATGTAGACGTATATTTTGAGGCAAATTCTCCACACATTTTGCCAGCACAGTATTTAATCACGAGTGTATAAGTTAATTTTATATTTTAAATTCACTCGTTTTGTTTCTAATGATCAAGTACTAAATGTTTCTAGATAGGATGATTCTATTTTAAATCACGCTAGTATGCATCTATTCATAAAGGGCAAATTTGAGCTAAGAACAAATATTAATAATTCCAGACTACCCTTGCTGTTTACATCTCTATTGGCAATGTCCTACTGAATAAATGCCAATTTGATTAGTCGAGAGAAAGAGCGACTTGAATTTGAATTAAATCAGATTCTTATTGCTAGTGTAATACAGGAAGTCAGCTGCTGTCAAACATTAGAACAAACGGATCCTAGAGCATTTTACCGATCATTGTGTGTGTCTTTCCAGCATTAGTTGTACCGTACGCCAAGAGGAGAGCATTAGTGCCCGTGACAAAGTCACGCACTGAGTCTTGAATACACTTTTGAAACAGCTGTTTCTGATCAATGGTTGAGTTGAAGATCTCTGTGAACGTGTATCGATTTGTGTATTGTTGGTTGCCTCGGGAAGTCTGTCGCAGTTGTTTCATCACCAGTACTTTGTTGTTCACAACGTCAAAGACCGCACTCTCCTGCAACGTACACACATACTCTTAGACTAGAAAAACAAAGCATATGCATTGTAAGATAAGCGGTTTATACAAATTACTCGAAAGCTACCTACACACTGTGAGTTTGAAACCATTACGTCACAGTCTTATAATTATACAGCACTAATTGATATGTCTCAACTATATTAGGTAGTAATCTCTCAAAATATGTGAAATTTGTGACGGTAAATGATGGGCCTAGATCCAAACCCGGTGGTAATGGGTGTGACTACTACAGCATATCACGTCATAAAACCAGTGCGCAACTGAAATACGCAAACATTTCTTACTCGCCTAAAGAGAATGTGTCAGTAGTTGTTATCAAAATTTTCAGCCTCCTAGATGTTGAAATATTCCTTTGTTTTTTTTAAGTTTTACTGAACATCATAACTCACTCAGTCGATTTAGTAGTCATTTCCCTCTTGAAAGTCACAAGTCATAACACATGCTTTGCAGCTAGATGGTGCATAAGAGCTTAATTTATTCTAACAGCTGCTATAATATTTGTGGACCTGACGATCATTCAAGTCGTTTTACGCTTTTACCTGTTGCTAGTCTCAACTCCTAACCCATTGTCCAACACAAGTTAAACTCAGGCTTGCACTTAGTGGACAAATCAGAGGCTCACTAGACTATATGTTAAATTAACATTGTCTTATTGAGAACTCAGCATTTCAGGTACCGGTATTGCTTTATTTATTTTTATCCAGGTATAAAGCACATCATTTACAAGCCCCAAAATTGTCACTCAATGTTATTTTGTCAAGTGTTCAACAAACTTGACGAGCGATTTTCAAATAATTCTACGACGATCATGAAAAAATATAGGCTAAGCCTTATCGTTTTCACCTTATGCAACGGTGATGCGACGGTTTATGAAAAAAACTACAGTTAATGTATTATTGAACTTATCAATAAAATACTTCAGGTTCCAATTTACTAAGAAATATGTGTAAAATGTTTGATAAAAATTTGGTCCATTCGTGTCCTGCCTGACATTTTACGGGAAGTACGAAAAATAATCAAAAATTAAACACTATAGCAAGAATTACGTCCCGGGAAATTTTTTATTTGGAACTACCGGTAGTTTCTTCACATAATGTAGGCCTATTTCATCACTGTCATGCTGAAATAAAATTGTATCATCATTTATTAACCTTGGGAAGCTTGACATAAGCAAAACACGTACATAATTCGGAAGGGTCTGGCTTTTGCCATGTTGACCTAGAAGAGATTTTTACAGATCAGTATCAAAAGACTTACCGGCACGCCTGGCTTCAGAAAACCGTCACATTTTTCTGAAGCTTGTGTTGGCTTTATCCGCAGGTATACCTTCACTGGATTCTTCTCATCCATGTCATGATGTTCTTCACTGAGGAAAGTGAACAAGTTCTTTCGCGATGCTGGCAATGGCCTGATCCCTGGAGCTAGAATGCTCGGATCTCTTGGCTGGATATAAGACATATTGGTAGCCATTGTGATGTCTGGAATTACATATGTACACATTATGTATTTATATAGGCTTAGGGAAATTCAAGTTATACAGTTCTTGCAAAAGAACGTACTGCTACCGCCACACCTGGTCCAAATGGTGTGCCGATTTTAGATTATTGCCCTGATTAATTGGTGAATTAATCAACACTGTAGGCAACAACCTATATAGGCCTACTTAATGCCGTAGGGTCTAAGCCTAAGAAACAAATTTCCATAACACCGATATTCAATACTGTAACATTCTTTGATAATAAAAAGACAACAACAAAATAACATTGTGAATTATGAAAAGACCTAGTTAGGCAGGCCTCGGCAATGCCTATCTAAAATAGGCCTAGTCCTATGCCTAACCATTCAATTTGTTGGCTCAATGGCCTAGCAAACACCCTAGCCATAGTGCCCTAGCACAGGCATTAAGTATATAGGAATGGCACAGGCCTTGGTTATGGCCTACGTCATTGAGTTTGTATACAAACTCAATGCCTACGTCTTCTTGGCCCTTAGCTACAGGCATCACATTTAGCTATCAGATGGTTGCTAGGTTTATGCCTAGGCCTATCATTTTTTTTTTAAATTCAGCATCTGCAGATCTAGACTAGGATTGCCTAGGCCTATGGCCTAGGCGTAGTAGGCCCTACTAGGTCTAGGGCCCATCAGGTTTTGCAGCAATCGATGCTACTATTCAGCCTGGGCCTAGGCATTGAGTTTGTAATGGCCTAGGCATTGCCTAGGGTTTTGGCCTTTGTCAAGACAGTTTAAAAAAGGAAAAGTCCTAGGGCATAGGTCTAAGCCCACCTAGTCCTACCGCCTAGGCCTATCTACCTCGGCCTGCAAGTGAAATAAAAAATAGCTCTCGCCTGCACCATAATCTTGAACCGAAGCCTAGGCCCATCACCTACTATGTGAGACCAACAAACAGTAAGCATGGGGCCACCCTAGACCAATGAGTTAATGCCTATAAACTCAATGCCTGGACCAATCTCAATGCCTAGGCCTAGACCATAGATCCTAAACTTACCAAGTAGCTAGGCCCTAGACCTCTGCCTGGACGTCAAGCTCCCTTATGAATCTTTGTTATCAATCCTATGAATTCTAACGTTACTAACGTGTTGATCTTCAGAAATTCAACGAATGCCTAGGCCTACAAGAATTCAGAGTCAAACGCCAATTATTATCCTCTTTGCGCCAATATACACCGTTACAATTTGAGACATGCCGTCGCCCGTCAGTTTGTTGTTCAACGTCAACGTGAAATTGAAAATTCAAATCCGCTGTTCTACACGAGTCTACACGAACATTTCCCGAACTGTACCGAAGTATAGAGGGTACCGTGGGCACTACTAGTTGCTTCGAAACTCCTTGAGGTAGGGTCGATGGCAATCAACCAGTGACTGTTCGTGCGTAAACGCGATATACACAAATGTATACGCCCTATACCGATACATTTTCAGTTTATGCGTAGAAACTATCAAGTTACATGCATGCCTTCCTATTTTACCTGTTGAATACTTCAATCGTTTTACGATCTAATCATAAAGACCTGTTGATCTTCTTAATATAGCTTCAATAATTATTGATGTGATAAAAACATGATTTTTTTCTACAAATCTGCTGATCCGACTTACGTGATACCTTGGTACGTGATACCTTCGTATGATCAGGTGTGGTTAAATCCAGTAAAAATTTGAATTCATTTGTAAAGATTATTTTTTTCCAAACTCAACATTTTGGAACGTTTTTTCTCAGAAGTGGTTCACCCGATTGTACCTCAAAAGTCAAAACTATTCAGTATTGCGCTAGGTTTTTTAATAGTCGCAGAATCAAAAAACTATGTAAGTTGAATTTATAAATTATAATTCAGATATTATAGAAATCAATAATAATTCAATTGAAATGGTGAGAATCAGCATTGAGTTTGTACTATAAACTCAATGACAATACGCATTTAACTTTCGACGAGCATTTCAATGCTGAAATGTACAGATTGGAAAAAGTAATTCAACTTCACTAAACGAAGGACTAATGGCATGGAACAAAGAAACGATATAATTATAGAGGAAGATGGGTTTTGTTAATTGATCAGTAAGTTGAGACTTGACATGAGTAGTAAGCTAAAAATACGAAATAGACTCTGTATCAAAATTAACGAAAATAGGACCAGATTTGTTTTCAAATATATAGATCTAGTTTATTTTATAGACTGGATGATTATATTTTCTGTTCAATTAATGGATAGCTATAGGCCTACTGATTGCTTTTCGTTTATAGTTTTATCAGTATTATTCTTGTCTCCATTATATTACGTATAACTTGGAATTATTCTTATATACTTATTCCTGAACTATATATTATACTCCACGGTTGGACACTATTGATTTTAGGATTGTTAAAAAATCATAGATCTTATAATAAAATAATGTAAACATTTATTAAATTTTTAAAATTTTATTAACTATTAAATTTATATTTTTGGAATGACAATTAAACATATGATCCTTAAACATAGGGTTTACACAAATAGTAAATAACCCCACAGTAAGAAACCATCAACTATAATAATTAATCATTAAAATATTGCACATAAATGGAGCACAAGTTCAACACTTTGTTGTGACGGTCACTTCTTGATACGGAAGTTCTTGTAGAAAGGAATGATCATTGGTATGGGAATGCAGTACCACCACCAACGGTCTTCCGAGCGACTACCTAGTTGATCATTGTGTCGGTTGAGAGTGTCAGGGTCGTTAGGACTCCTCGCCTGTTGGGGTTTACCCCGAGGTTCTCCCAGTTTATCCATGAGAGCCGGGCGGTCAGATCTGACAAAATAAACATTTGGTACAATTTCAACTTTAAACTCATTTTAAACCACTTTTTAAACAATTGCATAGCTTTCTGAACGTAATTATGTATGTTGTAAATGATATCGCTTTGACCAATACTGATGTCCATATACCAAGGGGTTAACAACTCCTGAAATCCGGTGTACACTTCCCATGAAATCCCCTGAAATCCTTGAAATACCTGAAATCTCTTCAAATCCTTGAAATCCCTGAAATCTCTTCAGATCCTTGAAATCCTTGAAATCTCTTCAAATCTCTGAAATCTCTTGAAATTCCTCTAAATCCCTTGAAATCCCTTAAATCCCTTAAATCTCTTGAAATGCCTTGAAATCTCTTGAAATCTTTTGAAATCCCTGAAATCCCTGAAATCTCTGAAAAACCGTGTTGCAACAGCTGAAAGTGTTGAAGCTTATATTTCATGACCGTTGTAGTATTACTTGAATATTGCTCTGACAGTCTGTGAAACACTTAATAAGCAATGTATCTGGCAATTTTTGTATTTGTAAGCCACGTGGTTTAGGAGCTAATCAATCAATTCTGAATTCTCTATAAACTGACTCTTATACACTCTTAAAACTAAGAGCCATGTTTGCATGAGTAGTAACGTACCGCTCGTGTTCCACTCTGCCCGATCAGCTGATTTGACGTCACCACGGAGGCAGCGTTCGACATGAGTGAGAGGGTCGGTGTCAGCAGTAAGAACTTCACGTAATAGCGCGATATACGCGATAGCAAGTCGCAATGTGTCAATTTTACTCAATCGCTTTTCGTATGGGAATGTTGGTACGTGGACTCGCAGCTCATCGAACGCCGAGTTGATGCTGCTGTGCAACAAATACAATTGTTAGATATCCCAGTTTTAACAGTAGGCCTATAGCTAAAAGATAATTCTTAAAAGAAACTACCTATAGTTAAATCAGAAGTGAAAAAAAAATGGAAATATTTTTAGCAGAAAATTTTGAATTCTGTAGTAGGCCTTGGTGCTTGATGAAGACTTGATGCTGTGTAAGTGAATTACGACGTTCTAAAAAACTATAATAATTCTACAATTTTATAAACTGTGGAAAAATAGCTCTCACTAGAATTTGGGTACGCCTATAGACCTAGGTCTTCTACTTTGACGTAATCCTTAATTTTAACTGGTTGAAATCAGACGTAGGAATAGTGTCGTGAATGAGGTAGCATTTTAGTAAGTTTATAATCGTGAGAAATTAGACGTAGGAATAGTGTCGTGAATGAGGTAGCATTTTAGTAAGTTCAATCGTGAATGGGCCTTGACACTTGTCCAGTTGGAACTTGGAAATAACAAGCTAGTTTTCAACGATTGGTGATAAAATGATGATATACATTTCCTTAATTTTTAGAGAAAACTAAAAATCACCTTCTCAATTTCAGAAATTATTTCGTACTCCAGAGACAAAATCGAGTACGGTAGACTAATGTCTGTCACGATTCGTATAAATGGCAAGGTCCTGGAGTACAAATAAATTGATCATAATTTCTGAAATTAGACGATGATTTATAATTTTCTCTAGAATTGAGGAGATAAACATCGCCATTATTCGTTAAAATCTAGTTTCAGGGTCCTTTAAGGTTTACCTTGAGACAAACACAGTGATAGGCCTACTTGAAGTTCGATATTTCTAGAAAAAGGAAACTAATAAATTTTGAATTTAGGCCCTATACCCGCTGTATTCATGGTAACAGAAGAGCAATGAGTAGTTATAGGTCTACAATCTTTCACTGACTTTAAGAATAAGCAGTAATGGAATACGGTATCTAATTTATCATCGAGCCATATTGTTTAATTTCCTTGTATAAAAACATTTAAAAATGAAAACACTTCCTTTTAACAAATCTTTCGATAGTTTCATTAACTCTTCATCTTTTTCGACTTAGTAGTGCCATTTATGCATATTGATCAAGAAAATAATGTGTATTGGAACTGAAAACTGATTATAAGGAAATTAGTAGGCCTACCGGTAAAGCTATGTTTTGATAAAAATAAAACCAAATAAGTCAATTACTATATTATTATTTGTGATTTATTTACTATAATAAACCTTGTAAAATTAAACTCCCGTCCCCCGACCACCCAAGGGCCCTGATTATAGCTATATAATCAATATATTTATATTTAAACAACGATTCAATCTATAGACACAAATATGAAGCAAAACTGCTCAATGTAAAGATACATTCGCGCATACAGTGTTGTGACATTTGCCTACACCATTTATTAATTTATATTTGACATTTCTGACATCTTTGTCTAATAAATACGATTATTTTGAGCTATCATCGACGAATTTACCATATCAAATCTGTCATCTTGAATATTTAAAATCGGGAATAAATATTATATTAATGATATTATATTAATATTATGAATAATATTAATATGGGAATAATATTAATATAAATTATATTAATAAAATATTACGGATTCAAAAAATTATTGACAATCTCATTGACAATCTCAATCGTTTCATTTGATATTGCCTATTTACCTCCATCATCATAGTAGTTATATATTCTACAGTAAAATGAGGTGTTAAATTACTGCACTATCGATCACCCCCCCCCCCTAAACTAATTATCTTTTACCTACTGAAAAGTATATATAGATTTTTGTCAACTTTCTTCTTTAGATGGTACTATTACTTCTCTAATTACACTCTGTATAGATCTTTACTTTATAACATAATGTCACAACACTGATTATGTGTCGTTAATTTTCTGACCATTAAGAGGGCTTGAGGGTCGATTTAGCGAAATATCCTTTTTTTTATAGTAATATCTTTCTTGATAATTCTTGATAATATCAAATTTCTAATTCGTTGTAACGCAGATGTATTTGTAACCGACAAATTTGTACGCAATAATAATATTGAAAAAATATAGGGGCCTATATAATTGTCACACGTTTGCTACAAACGTGATTTTTTATACATACATGTGAAAATTATAGAACATTATTTAAAATAGTTTAACTGTACACTGTTTCGTATGGTACTCAAATATCTGTCGTTCTACGAAATTAGAATATTTATCATCAAAAAGTTACCATCAAAAGACTGCCTATTTCACTAAATCGAGCCTCGCATGCACTTTTAAAATTTTCCTGATTCCGTGCCTGTTGGGCCCCTGAATGCTCTGAAGGGTTGTGATTGACCCATCCCCTCCTCACATTTTGACTGTCGGGGGGCGGGGGGTGGGTGTTGAGCCCGACCTAAGCATCCTCTTGCGCTCCCTGATGTTGGCGGCATGGCGTTGGACACGGTAAGGGCTACCGCTGGGGTAGAAGCCCCCTTCTGCTGACCCCGACATCTCTACCAGTCCGTCTTCTGCAAACAACAACCAACATCGACTCCGGGTCATTAATCACGCCACCACAACGTGTCAATAATGGATATCATTATTTGGTTATATTTCACGTTTTAGAACGAGTTGAGTTGAGAGATTTACACCCCATTTTACGCATCGTTCCAGTCAAGTACTAATTAGATAACTATTAGTTAAGCTATGAAAATAACATGTAACCAAGGGTGATAACAAGTTAATCCGCTAACTATTAGTCCTTGATTTACTAAAACGGGGGAGCCAAGTTAACGTCAAGTCTGAAAATGATTCGAAGGATGATTTTTGATGCTCATAATTGTTTACTACATTGCTGCTATGCATCCTAGATCACGATTTTGATAGATTTTTCCCTTCTCTTATCAAGATACATTTACAGCCAGCATCAAAATAAATTAGAGGGGCGAAATTAGGGTACATAATCAAGAATATCAAGAACTATAAGCACCGAAATTGTTTTGAAAATAATTTGTTTTCTACAATGCTGTTCACAATGCTGTTACAATGCTGTTCAAATGCATCCTATAGATCACGATTTTTCACGATTTTCACGATTTTTTCAACGGTTCGGATGATTTTTGATGCTCATAATTGTTTACTACAATGCTGCTATGCATCCTAGATCACGATTCGTGTAGCCTTTTCCCTTCTCTTATCAAGATATATTTACAGCCTACATCGAAATAAATTAGATGGGCGAAATAAGGGTACATAATCAAGAATATCAAGAACTATAAGCACCGAAAATGTTTTGAAAATAATTTGTTTCTACAATGCTGTTATGCATCCTATAGATCACGATTTTTGCAGCCTTTTCCCTTCTCTTATCAAGATATATTTCCAGCCTACATCAAAATAAATTAGAGGGGCGAAATTAGGGTACATAATCAAGAATATCAAGAACTATAAGCACTGGAAATGTTTTGAAAATAATTTCTCGAAAATGAATTGGAAAAATGTCTTGTATTATTACTGATCTGAGAGACCTAAATAATAGCAGGTGATCGACTGATCGTGGCGCGTGCGCAATGGATCTGGTTACAGTGAAACATGAGATGACATGTTGTCATGATGACATGAGAGGCATATTATGCCTATAGCAGGTGTTTTCTCTTTTATTTCATGTTCCATATTCATGCACGCTGAACAATACCATTTCATGATTTCTACCCAACATTTTTCTTCTGTCAATTAATTTCGTATTCATAAATATATTTATTCCCATTTAATAATTGTATATCTATGTTTACCTCATGTACTTCAAATAACTTCAATTTAAATTACTTTGAATAATATATTCTTTTTCGTTTTTTTGATTGATGTATTATAAATTTATAATTATATGGATTTTAAGCATACCTATTATTATTATGAAGAACCTTGTTACAATGAGTGAAATGAGGTAAGGTTGGACACCCAAACCCCTCACACAACCGAGTCGACTTTATTCCGGTATATGCTCTTCAGGCACCCTCAATATTCTCAATGTTCTCCGGGTAAGTTTGTGTCTCATCCAACTCTCAATAATGATGTGTGCACTTGACGTAGGACTATGGTAGGACTACGTTGCGTTATTTAAATAGACTGTTTTCAGAAAAATCATGTTCTAATTTGAGTTGATTTTAATGATCTGGAAGACTCATACTTCCGATTTGGACATAACCGCATGATCATGTAATTCCGTCACCACATTGGAGCAAAGAAACTGAAAAAGTCTACTAACCTGCCCCGCCCAAATAGTGCATGTGACCTGAGGATGCCCGGTTAGCGTACGCGCAGCTCGGTAGTTCACCCAGTTCGTCATCGCTCAGCTCGCTCCTTGCTGGCAGGAATGTGGACCCCGGACCGCTCAGCTCACCACAATACTGCATCCTACTAAACATGAGAAAATTGTAAGAAACTATAACAGGGTAACAACGACGTAATGATGTAGTTTCAGGATGCATGCACCTAAAATCATGATTTTTAGATTTTTTACGTTGTTGACACGGTGACATTTACCCTTGAAGCGTCGTACACTCGCCATAGTGTGATCAAAACACATAGTCTCAGTCTCTATCTCCGAAGATAGAAAAGAAAGATTTTCTGAATAAAAAAGGCCAAGAAAAATCCGTGCGAATTGTTGAACTGGACTGAAACATTGACTCCTTAAGAGGGTGGTGACTTACTTTGGAGGGCTGTGTTGACGACTACAAGATGGCGGGGAAGTTGACGAAGAGTCTGCTCTAGAGGTCGTGACCTTATTTGATCTTGGCGATGTACCATGTTGCTGGTAGTTGTAGCCGAGTTCACTGTCTATCGTGTTTGTGTTTCCCCCGGACATGTCTGAGGCTTCTGAGGAAAACCAACGGTCTGTTGACGTCACAGAACAAGTAGGCCCCTAATTGGAAACGAAGAATAATGTACCACGGATAATATAGTCCTATATATAAATATATATATATATATATATATAATATGAGCCCCCCTCGTTGGCTCAGAAGGAAAGAGCATATGTGTATCAAGCATAAGGTCCGGGGTTCGATTCCCCGACGAGGAGGTATTTTTCAATGATAATACCCGTCCTATCAACATCGCGTGCTGTACGTTTCAACAGAAAGGCATGTACACACACATATATATATATATATATATATATATATATATATATATATATATATATATATATATATATATATATATATATATATGTGAATAAAGCCTATTAGCTAGACCTAACACCTATTCGGCCGTATAAGGAAACAAACATTCGAGTTCCTCAGCTTCCTAGTCGAAGCCTATTGGGTGATCTCTATTAATGATGGAGGTGCCGGGTTTGAAAGGCGAACTTATCGTGACTTCAAACAAATGATATGTTTCCTAATCTGACGCGGTCTTAGTGTCAGACTTCATATATAAATACATTTATATATACATATATATATATATATATATATATATATATATATATATATATATATATATATATATATATATATATATATATATATATATATATATATATATATATATATATATATATATAAGCATAATACTGGACTACTTGCTTTATACTTGTATACATGCCACGATAAAAAGTCACACTAAACAGCTACCGAGGAAGAAAGTTCAAACAATATCTGAATATGACTTCCACTCCAATTTCTCATGTACCGGTATCTATAAGTTACACTACAGCTATAAATTAAATTAGCTATATAAATTAGCCTGTTGATTTTTTACAACGCTTGTGAGCCTCAGGCTTTACATTTAGTGATTCCACAAGTTTACAATCACCAAAATGTCATCGATCAAGTTGAAATTGGAAATATATTCTAAACAACAAATACACAATTTAATTGGTGATTTAATGTTTTTTTTATTTTCAACGTGGACTCTTGAGAATATCAATTGCTTTGACAGTATAGTAATTTAAATTTCAAATAAATAAATTGCGGTTTGATAAGTATACTCTATACGTATTTCAAATTTGTATTCATAATATAAACTAATAATCATTATATAGTATGTCACAACAAAAATATCCACAAAATTAATTAGATCCAAGAAATTGAAATTGATGAAATGAAATGAAATAAGGCATTGATGTACTCTTTGGTTTATGGCTTTTTACAACTCTTCCCAAAAGGTTTAAGTAGAAATACGTAAGCCCACTTATTCTTCAACGGATTTACGTCAGAATTACGTTGTTTCAACAATAATAGAAAACACGTAATTTCTACTTTTTAATTTTAGAAACTTTTTGTTTTTATGCTCTACATCACGTCTAACTAATATATAATGACTTGACTTTTTCTCAGTTCATTGATACATACCCGAATAGAACTGTCTGCAGATCAACGTACGTTTGTGAGCAACACTTGGCTAAACATTTTTGAGAGAAATGTTTAAGACATTTTGATAAACCCTTTTTGAAAAATATCCTGGAGAAAAATCAATGAACTCCTGTGTCTGATTGAAACTGGCATCAATTTGGTGATGATTTAAATCGAATTATTCGTAAGGTTAGTTATAAAACCCCATAATTAGATGAGTTCATGCATGGCGTTATTGTAGAAGTAGGTCTAATGGTGTTGTATAAGGTTTGTCTCAGGGGATGCTGCACCCTCCAAGTTGCTGATCTCTAATCTCATAATCATCTAAAAGTTATGACGAAAAAATGATATTTCACTAAATGAACTGCATGCACTGAATAAACTTAGCTTTTGACTGTATTACTAATGCAATTATTATCACTTACTTGCCTTGCGGTTGTTGACTGGTAATATAACACTAATACTGGTGATCCCATGGGATTTAGCTCTTATATACTGATAGGGGATGCAACCCCTATGAGGGGCGGGGCTTGAATGGGTGTATACAAGCACGCCATTGGTCCCCACCTCCCCCACATCAGCCTAAATATACTAAGAACAGGCATAAGATAATATTGATCCACAAGTCTCACATCACAAACAATGGAAGACTATAAACGGTTGCATCATTAAGTAAGTGGGTTTCGAGAATACTGGAAAATTTATAAAAATCGTTGTTGACGAAAATAATGTGTATACGTTCTAAACATAAAATTGTTTTTTGTTTTTTTTCCATAGCTGTTGCATACGATCTCACCAACGCCTATGGTTATATGAAGGTAGAAAGGAGCGGGCGATGAAGAAAGGGAAACGTGGAATTGAAGAAAGGTGAAAGGACGTTTGTTATTCAGTATGAATAAAACGAGCCATATCAAAGTAAACACATAATTTTACCACGTGACTCGAAAATGCATTTAAATAGACTTTATAATAGGTCAAATAAAGTTAGTGAAGATGTTCTGATAAATTATCTTAGCCCCTTGATAACAAGATGGCGCCAATGATTCCTGTGAAGAAAACCTTCTTGAAAAAAAAGTAGAAGACAATACCTTTAATAATAATAATTGATAATATAATTGCTGGACATTCACTCTTTACACTTCTTGGGAATACTGGACTGAGACTAACTGATTATATTTTGTATTTTCTTATTATAGCCCAAATTGCTGAAAGATAGAGTAAGCTTAAGAGAAAAATAGAAAAGAGATGAAGAGAGAAAATATTACTATAATAGGTGTAAGAGAGAGAAATACAACATGGGAGAATATCAGGCCATATATGAAATAAAAATATAGTTTCAGAATGGAAAGCATCAACAAAATATAATTTCTTCATTATAGGCCTATTGTGCATAATTCATAAGTTATTATTAAATATTTTAAAACATTTGCTGTCGCCGTTGTATGTTTCACGTTCATCTCACCCTACATGATATTTGTTATGTATACATGCACGTCAGTAATTTAAAAGGACTGGAAAACGCAACATATAAGTTATGTGTTGTAGGATGAGCGAAATTGTATATGAAATGTACTTGAAAAAGGCAAAGGTGTACCACACAGCACACACCTTGATTTTGGATAAGGGCCTAATTCACTGCTCAACTACTGATTGATAATTTCGATCATTTTAGGGACTAATTGATGGTTCAACCTGTTGGGCATCTTTTAATAGCTTTCTTAATTGAGCTCGGTTAGTTCTATAGTAAAAATTTACATTTTAATTTTTATCTTTATAAAGGCTAATCCGATTCAGCATATGTGCGACGTGGAGTAATGTGTACCATTCGTGTGCCTCAATTTCGTGTGAAGTTGAATTTATTTGGAGTAAATAATTTCTCCATATTTTTCCCTCTTCAAAACTTGGAAATTATTTTTCTCAAAAATAGTTCAAAAGTGCCAACTTGCCAAGTTCCATCCAAATATTTTGTCTCGTTTGATCTACGCAACGCGAACAAAACGAAGAAAAACATTAATTTGTTTTTTTCAAGTAGGCCTTAGTAGGCCCCTATAAGATAAAAATAGAGTCTTCACTTCACTCATCCAATAATATAGTCATCAACACTATAAACACTCAGTAGTCACTATCAGAAAATATCACCTGTCAGTAGAACGTATAACTTAAAGCCGGTGGACCTTGAGCTTTCAAAATATCAAAAGAAGATTTTTTTCCCGCATGATAACGATGAAGACATTATTTGACGAAGGAAAAAGGAAAAAAAAATCAAAAAACTTCCCGAGACATAATTCTTGTTTTAGTGTTTGAATTTTGATTATTTTTCGTACTTCCCATAAAACACCAAGAAGTACGTGGTATGGACAGAATTTTTACCAAACATTCTATACACAGGCCTATATTTCTTAATAACCTGCCTGAAATATTTTATTGATAAATTCAATAATATATCGACTGTGATTTTTTTCATGAACCGTATCATCACCGTTGCATCAAGTGAAAACGATAAGGCTCATATTTTATGATCGTCATAGAATTATTTCGATATTGTTCGTTCAGTTTGTTAAACGAAGGGCAAGAAATGTCTCGGGCAATTTTGGTGTTTGTAAACCATCTAGCTGAGAAGCAATACCTGAAATTATGATTCTTCTTGAGCTCAATGGTAAATTAAATTTGAATTTAAATAAAGTATAAGAACAATTCTTCACTAACTTTTACTGTAGACCTACTTATACTTTAGTTGTTAATTTTTACTGGATTTTTGTGTATATCTATTGTGATAGACTATACGTGAAGTGCGTATAACATCGCATGCCAATCAATTTTCCATATGATGCACTTTAATGTGGCTTGATCGACCACTCTATGTGAATTAATGACACTTTAAGATTGTAGTTTGTATAAAGCTTTTCCATAAAGGTTGTATAGGTAGTCAATATATAGTCATATTTTGAAGTTGATTAGTTTCTTTGTTTAACCTGTTGAGTACTATACGCATAGTGAGAAAATTACACAAGAACGAAGAATCCATTTTTTAGTTTATAAAAATGCAGTATGTGAAATATGTGAAATGTAATCTTCGACATCATTTATCCCAAAACATCAATTGAAACATTTTTTTTTCAGAAGGGTGACAATTGAAATTCAGTATCAGTCTTTATAGTTTTATAGATTTATAACTCAACTGCTATTTAGCCAAGTGCCGGAATTACCAACGTGGAAGTATAGCTCTAACTGGCAGTTTAATCCCCAGTTGTTTACAAACTCTCAGATAAACGTTAACTGGACTTGGTAGTACCGGGCCCAAGAAACATATTTTTGAAGTATTGTGTTTTTGAAATCTCGACTGATTTATAGCGACTCTTAAAATGTACTAATGCGTTCAACCCTCCAATTCTTAGTTTAATTTCCATGTAGAATTTCCTTATATAGAATAGATATTCGTCAGCACAACATATCTTCCTTCTCAGTATTCGTGAGTACATAAAGTATGCCTATTTGTCAGTCTCAATCGTAACCTCTTGTTTGACATCGTTTATCTCGTTTCCTCCTACCCTTACAAACACATGTTGTGTGTATAGCTTCACCACCCTTGCACGCGCTCCACACACGTGACCTGGCGTGGTGGAGCGCACCGCCACGGCCTTGCGAAGCGGGGAACAAACACAAACATACGGCGAGCCGTGAAATCTCAATTGCAACCGAAACCGACATGTTAACACACAACAAACAATCAAATCTGTGGCAGATACTCACGAGTGTAAGGGAAATGTTAATTTGTACCGCGTGCTGACATGGGAGCGAAAATTTTTCCGCAAGTAGGTTTTTAAATGGAACTAAGATCAACAGTATACCGGCAGGTAGGCCTACATGTAGGGCGCTTCATGTGATCCGGGAGACGAGGGGACTTTCGAACCCGGTTCGATCCCCGCTGCCGGCCATCTTTACAGGGGTTTTTCGTGGTTTCCCTCTGTAGTCTAGGCTAATGCCGGGATGGTTCCCACAATAGGCCTATATACCTATATAGACCACGACCGTTTCCTTCCCACTATTACACAAGAAACGTACATCTCATCATCCCATCATCTCATTAATCATGCATCCGATGCCAATAGATCTTCGCTATCATCACAGTTCGTCGTTAAACCCAATACAAAAAAAGAACAATAGTTGAAAATCGCAACATTTATGTAGATACTTTTTCTCTCTGTGGTCAAATTGAAATTAAAATCACCATAACCCTTCGCTCGAGATAACAATTAATAGTATTCATTTTATTTTAATGTTCCTGCGTCGTAAGTCGAAACATGGACCCTGAACATGTATAAAGTATAGCGATACTAATATACAGGCTACATATACACAGCGATACAGCGATACGGCAAACCAACGCAACCATGGATGCATCTTGATGTATTATGTATTGAAATTTAATAGAAAAGTAGGGCCTATATGATAAAAGTATAAGTAAAAAGTATAAAAGTATAAAAGATTAAAAGTATCTTTATATATGTATGTATAATCTGTTCTAGGAACCATACCAGTTCACACTTTTACGACTGAGCTGAGATAACCACGGTACACAGGCCAGGACTGGGCTGGGCTCAGGGCTGGGTCCTGGATGACAAATAGATCAACTGTATTTTCTGAAATTGAGATAATGATTTCCAGTTTTCTCTAAAATTGGGGAAATAAATGTCGTCATTATTCGTTAAAATCTAGTGAATTCCTTCAACATTTTATATTTTTAGCAAAACGTCGACTATACTAAATATGTCTATAAGTAATTAAAAATTCAACTGTGGGCCTATGCATGCCTCATGAGATCCTATATATATAAACTTATATTCACAAATAAGCCTATACATTCTATTGTCCTGTCTAAAATGCCTGCGAGAACCCTACAAGTTTATCACCGCTATTACTTCCCACAAAGGCTCGGATCTCATCCCTACAATTGCTGGTACTGCAAGCAGTTTCACCCTCCGCTTCACCCGTCTCTTAGCGCCCTAGCTAGCTGTCCAAACCAGGCAGCGACGTCTGCCGTCGACGGGCCACGTGATCCCTCCCCATCGCTCTTACAAGACCACGCCCACAACTCACTAGCAGGCAAATTAATTCATTTGTTGGCTGCAATATGTTTATCGAGTGGAACTAATTGATTGAGCTGATCGGAAACCACAGCCTTGTTCCCACGGCTTTCTCAACAATGCAAGTCACAGCCTTCTAACACCAACTAGTTATACATACCAGTCTATGGTGATTTATTTATAGTGAGCAAATTTGGTTCTATCGGTTCTATATCCATGCCACGTTTATAGAGGTTTTTGGTTTCCCTTTGTAGCCTAATGGGCAAACGGTTCCTACGTTGTATAGTCCACGGCTGCTTCCTTCCCACTAACCTTCAGATTCCTTCCCATCCTACCTAGAAAAAAATCTTCATCTCATTATCACTCTTCCTCCGCCAATAGATTGTCTATTAATTGATTATTGTTTGCTCAACGACCCCACCAACAGCTAGGTTATACGGTTGTATGAAGGAGCGGGTGATAATGAAACTATGGAGTGATGATAAGTGAGAGGAAGTTTACAAAAACCAGTGGCTTATCCGGGAATCGAACCCAAGGTTCAACGGTGACTTCAGTTTCTAAATCGGTTCCTGACTGAACAGCGGAAAAAGGAAGCACACCAATAGATCTTCGTTATCAAAACAGTGCGTCGTCAAACCCAATATAAATACATAAACAAATAAAAACCAGATTCCTTTAAAGGTAATTATTCCCGTCAATGAGCAGCTGCAAACAATGGACCCTCCCAACCCCATTATAAAACATAGTTGCAGTGATTTGTTCTGTTCGCGCATGCGTGTCATTGTCGAGCCGCCCCTGTTAACAAGTTGTATCGGTCACGCGGCGAGTTGCGCGCGCACGTGGCGCCACTAGCGGTGCGTTGTCGTCGGCACGTGACACCGCTCCACGGAGCTGTCACATCAAGTGATAACCGCTCCAGGGAGGGAGAGAAAGAACACAGATTTCTGATCACACAATTGCGGTGCACCGAGATAAGAGAAATATTTCGTCTTTGATAAAAAAAACTATATTTTTTTATGTCCCTCAACTCTTCGTTTTTACTATTTTTTGTGAACATTTGATTAGTTGACATCTTTTTGTTATTATTTTCCGTCCACTATTTTTTAACAAGCTTATTCGTATTGCTACATTTTCCTCAATATTCTGTAGCGATTTTTTTTTGATTTTTTTATAGACATTTTCAGTTTAATATGCCTACTAGGCCGTTAAGGCCGTCCCCAGTCTCTATAGGGCAAAAAGTTCCCGGTGATTATTTGTGAAAATATTGTGAATATTCATTATGGATCGACAATATTTCACAAGAATGCGTTCATCCGGATAGCCACTACGATTGTTTATGTTTTAGTTGACAATGGTCTCGTTGACAATCGACAAACATGCATCTCGCGTTAGATACTTATTTTACCGTGTATGGTATCGATGTGCTCGTAAAACCACTGCCTTTGGGCTGAACTGAAAATAAACAGTTCAACCATGCGCTTGGCATAGGCCTACAATACCAGGGAAAGTCACGCCATTTTTTGTTTTGTTATTCAAGGTATCAGAAACTTTTAATTTGTATCAAATCGGTTATAGGTATGATGATGAAATTTGATCCGGGAGGAGAATATCGAACCCAGTTCGATCCCCGCCGCCGACCGTCTTTACAGGGTTTTTTCATGGTTTCCCTCTGTATAGTCTAGGTCGACGGTCTAGGCTAATGCCGGGATGGCTCCTACCATGGCCGCTTCCTTCCCACTATGCTTCCCATCACCCAAGTACCTTCATCTCATCATCCCATCTCATTTATCATCCATCCGACGCCATTAGAACTGCGCTATCATAACAGTGCGTCGTTAAACCCAATATAAAGAAAGGTTTACTCAACAATTGTCATCTTTATACTGACTATATCTATAGGCATACTGGTTTTATTACATGTAATAATTCAACATATTTTTCAATAGTTTTTCCAATCATTTCGCGGAATTTTCAATTTGTTTTTCATTTTCAATTTTTAATATACTTACTACATAAATAAAAATATAAATAGGCCTATAGCTTCCAATTTCCATGATAAGTCATAGTCCATCACTGTCTCGGCCGTTCAGGACTTTTACCTCACAATTCCGTTTTTTTTTAAATCTATATTGGGTCAAAGACGCACTGTATGATCTATTGACGTCGGTGAATGATGGGATTATGAGATGAAAGGTTATTTCATTATGTGTTTTTGGAATGTGGAAGGAGTCGGTCACGACCTTTTGTTAAGGAAACATTGACCTGAACGTACGTCTGGATGGTCGACCATGGCGGAAATCGAACCCCGGTCTCCTGAATCACGGAATTCAGTGTGCTAGTCACTCGACCACTCGTCTCAGTTCGTATATTAGTTTAAATGGTAGGGCCTACACTGTTATTTACTTTATTTTTGGTTCTAGGATTTATTTTCAACGACGAAGTAGAACACTGCGTAGGCCAATGCCAGGTTGGTTGTCAGTTCAAAATATGGAATGAACTGAAATATGGGTTATCTATTGTTGGAATATGGAATGCATTTCGTCGATTTCTTTCACCAAGACGTACTCACTCAGTCACAGATATAAAAATGTTTAATCTAAATGAGACGCTATGAGACGCCAAGCGGCCTCGCGCCTCATGCAAAATACCTGTCAAAGTTACTATTGACGCACGCGCACTGAATGAATAGTCACGTGACCGCAGCACGTGACTACACGGCTAATAAATAAGCTGACAGGCGGATGGGAATCGGCCGCTCCCTAATCAAATAATATTATTTACATAATAGGCCTACAGGACAATTGAAGAATGTACTACTGACAATAGTGGATATAAACAAGAGGGATTACTAACGTAAGCCAATGAGAGCAGCGTATATAGGCCGAACTCTTCAACTGGCTATGAATAATTATTGTAGTGTCCATAAAGTGATATCAAAGATAATTCGGGACATGTTTTGTTGGTGGTAATACTGAATAACTGAATAACCTGAATAACCAGAATTTACCTGATAAGCGATAGAATAGTAGTCCATGATATGAAGAGAAGTAATGCAAATAATCTGTCCACAAATTTTCACCATGTTATCAATTTAACTGTATGCCTATGTAGCTTATTCTATTAGGCCTGATGGATCATTTTTATAGATATATTACCAAAATATTTTTTCTTAGAAAGTCACTCTCGTTCAATTTCCGACTAGATTGATGTACAAATTTGTAACAATTTATTATATCATTGTCAGGTTCAAATTCAGTGAAAATATTAAATTATTCAGATAATTTTTTCCCAATTTTTATGGGCATTTTAATTTTTTTCAAATTTTATTAAGCGCGAAACTTGACACAAAATAATTGTTCCCCAATTAAGATTATGGATCGTAGATATGACCGTTGCCCCGAGTTTTTTTTAAATTCAAATAGGCCTACGATGAAACATTAGAGAATAATCAGAGAATTAAGAAATTGAGTACGATTTTTATTAAAACATAATTTAAGAGAAATATTTTCAAAAATTATGTTCTGAATGGATTATTTATTCCTGCCAAAAATAGCTTTGTAGGTATATATGGTCACATAAAATGTTCTTTCCAAAATTGAAACTTTGTTCGTTTGATACCTGTTACGTCCTCTGCAACATCACATGGTTGACTGATTTAGCCAGGAAGAGAAAGGACTTTTAATTTTGGCTCAAGCTGTACATTGCCTTCTAGTGAATTGTTTTCAGCATGCATTTTAATTTGGCTTGATTGACCACTTCAAGTGATAGCAAGTGTACAACAAAACAACTAAATTTCAGACCCGTAAAAAACAAATATTTGAGACACCAAATTATGGCCAGCAGTAATATACTTACATTACCGAACTACAATTCAATTAAACCAAACTCAATTAATTCTACAATAAATACACTTGTCATTATCCATTGTAATTTTAATCAACTTATTTATTTAATATCACTTTTTTCAGGAATATACATTCATACATTCTTCTTTAATACAAAAACAAAAATATTGATACTAGCCTACTTGAGTGATGACAGTGAAAAGAATAATTACAGTATTTATCCTACTGCAGATCCTACGTGGCAATTCAGAGCACTTGGTTGGCTAGCAACAAGTCTCACGATGACACTTGGCTCCACTTGACCTTGACACTAGCTTCTGATATCGCCCAACTTGTTGCCATCGTGTTCAGAAACTGTGCCACGTCCTGTTTGCTCAACTCCTTCTCGAGCACGGATTTCAGCTTCACGTAAACGCTGAACGGATTAGGTGCAGACACTCTACTAGCTACGAAACCATCTTTATATTCCTGGAGCTTCATCATCTTTGCCGCGGCAACAGTGTCATCACTTGCCGGCTCACTCTTGCATACACTGACATCATTCGCAGTTCTGACCACATTGTTTAATGTCACTTCCTTCTCACTTAGACTGACTTTATCCAATTCACCAACCACATTGTCTAGTGCCACTTCTTTCTCAAGTAGAGTCACTCCATTTGTAACATCTACCACACTGTCTTGTTCCACTTCCTTCTTGCAGCTACCTTCTACCCCATTAACTGGTGTCACTTCATTCTTGCTTATACTAACTTGGTCCAATTCTCCCTTTTCATTGTCTGGTGTCACTTCCTTCTCACTTAAGGTGCCGTTCTCCAAACCTCGTACGACATCCTTTTGAGTTGCCAGCTTGTTGCGCAGGGAGTTGGCTTCAGCTGCCAGAAGTTGGCAGCGCTCTAGTTCAGCGCACGCTTGGTAGTAGAACATAGTGTCGGCATCAAGAGCAGCTGGCAGCGTCTTGGCCAACACCGCCAGCAAGTTGGCAATGTTCTCCGAGGGAATTACCAGGGAGTAGTGTTGCTGTGTCTCTAGCCACTGAGCAATGCCGGCACATGTGTAAGCACAAATACTGATAGCTGCTGCCACGCTCATTTCTTGTATTTCTGTGCGAACAAAATAATGAAACATCTAATAATACTACAGATACACTGTAACATAAGAAATTGGTCAGAAAATTTTCTATTTCTAAAAATATTAAAAAATAGATGGGAGTCTTTACACAATTAATTTTATAATAACAGAAACTACGAAACTCATTGCACCACTGATGGAAGAATGTCATGATAACTATAAGTAGTTATGATTGCTACATTTATTGACAAAATGGCAATTTTTTAAATATTTCTCACGAAACAGGTCACTTGATTTACACGCAGATTTGAAATTTTACATTAGCAAGTTCATTATTTTTGTTCGTTATTTATTGTTGCCACCTGATACAAGTACTGTGCAAATGATAACCAACAATTGAATCTATGAAATACATTATTTACAATGTACATTATTTTATGGGTTGGCATTTTCTTTGACAAAGGAGGATTGATCTCACCTTGTGGAAGCCAAGTGGCAACACTGAGCAGCATTCTACAGTGTGGATATCTTGTCTCGTAGTGGTATGCTGTGGCCATAGCTTGTACGAAGTAGCAACACTGTTCTTGTTGTTCTTGATGCATACTTGCCACTGCTAGCTGTCCCGCCACAGTCAAGCAAACCTAGTTAAACATAACCAGCTGAGATGGCAACACCAACGTAGAGATGATAAACTAACAAGAAACCAATACTTTTATTGATACAATTACGAATTAATAGAAAGGAATAGGCCTATACCATATTCAAAATAATATCATCGAGCAAAAATGAACACTTGTCAAATTTAAAGCTAAGTTATTCTGGATTATAATATGAACATATCTATTGGTGCCACTCTCTGCAGGTTCAAGTGATGTTTTAGGGTGTAGAATAGGTAATCAATTCTTTCATATTATTTCAACAATTTCCTGTTTCACTGGACAACATCTTCTTGAGGGTTCTATTTCTCCCTGTCCATTGGATTGAATAACTGTGCTTGCTAATAATGCAAACTTTGGAAGTCATCGACAAAATCGAAATGACATGTTTTTGAGAAACATTTTTCAAGCTTCCAGAAACAAGAAACGAATTGCATTCAAATTATATAAGTTTACCTATTAGTACTTATACTTCGTTTACTGTGGGCCTACTTAATATAAGACGCCTTTTCTGGGGAGGAGTTTATTGATCATAGAATCTATGCAAAAGCAATACTCAGCTCCAAATATAATACCAAATACAATGCAACGCTGTAGAAAATGAAGTGAGAAAAATGGAAAAATATTCAGAAAAATACTTTTCCAGAAACAGTAATGAACCAGTAATATATAAAAATATTATAATTCCTGTCATTTACATTACACTTACAATTATAATTTGGTGGTTGCATGAGAACCATTTTTATACTTACAAGTGTCTTCACAACAGGATTAGTTTCCAGAGCCCTCAACATCAGCTCGGCGTTATCCGTGGGGACTCCCCGACATTTGGCTGCAATGTCCGGAACCAACCTCGCCAAGTCCTTGTCACCGGACATCCAACTCCACACGCGAGACGAGAAGACTGCATGGTTGGTGTTTGCCTTGAGAAGATCTGTTAGCAGTTCGTAGCTGGCAATCAACCATAACCATGTCTAGAAACAACAAGTAGGTCAACTTTCTTAGGAATTGGTTACATCTCCATACGAAAAATCAGCGTGAAATATTGAATCTATATAAAAAGACGATTATCAGCAGAAATATATATTAAATGAAACTAACATGTTCAATAATCATATAAAAAATATGAATACGTTTAATGTGAAACCAAATTATTTCAGAGGTTTCGATCTACATTACTAATCTAAAAAAGGATGTCAAAGTGCCTCCGAAATACCATTTTATATATTTGACATTGCCTGTGTTACTGTTCAACTTTTTTAAAAATTGAATCGTATTGTGACAGTGAAGGAGTGAAGGACAGACCAAAGAGAATATCTTTCATTGTACAACAATTACGAAGAGCTGTTTCTGATTACGAGTACCTGAAGTTGTTGATGTGTTGTGGTGACAGATCGAGCGGCCTCGTACTGCTCTTCGAGCACGTACTTGTGGAGGGCTTGCTGCGCCAGGTGGAGGGTGAGACTACTTGCGCCGGCCCGCTGCGCCAGGTGCGCCGCCAGCTCAAGTGAGGCTGCGTCGCGCCTACATCCCTGCACCATAGCGGCGCGCTCGTACTCACCCAGGCTAATCAAGCTGTAAGCGATTCTCGACATGTCAATCACAGTTTGTTATTAAAAACTCTGTAGATTGTATGTATGGATAAAATTGACTTGATTTTTTTTCCTACAGGTTTTTACTTGAAACAACTAGTACCGGTAATTATATATTCAATCATAAAAGTATGAAGCGGTAGGCCTATTAATGTTCGACAGATAAGGCGAGTAGAGTTATAACAATTTCCCAAACTTTCAGGCACGCATTTCTGACAATAATTTAGCAATTGCATTTCCAAATGGAATGGAACAAGTTTATTTGTATCCCATTTATCAGTCATTAATAAATAGGATTTTGCAGAATACAATGTTCTCTCTTGACTCCAATACCAGATTCGTTGAATAATTGACAATGTTGAATATCGCATATTTGACTCACCAGTGTACAGCTAGCTCATAGTCGCCAGCCTTCTCCGCATGCTCTGCCCACTCTGCCACGACGATATTGGCCGTGACGTTATTGTCGTGTAACTGGCAGCGTGCGATGGCCACCGCCTCTCTGAACAGCTTGTGCGTGGCCAGCAGTTCCACAGCCTCTTTGACCTGCCTGACGGCCAGCAACATGGCCACAGCCTCGTGGTGTCGGCCCACTTCGGCCAGCTGATAACCGTACGCCGTACACATCTCACGCCACACTCGCGGCGATACGAGCGGCGCCATTGCGATATGCCAGTTAGTCAACTTCTTGTCACGCCTTGCTTGATCCAGTACATCCATGAAGTTGGCGCCTTGCCACAAGTGTAGTTCTTGGGCGTAGCTAACATTATTGGTCTTAGCAAGTTGCCGTTCTGTAAAACAAACATACTCAAACAAATTTGAAACAAAAACTGGTTGAAAAATTAGTCTTATTAATTATTAGGACCCAATTATGCCTTCTTAAAGCATGATCATCATACTAGTAGCTAGAAATATGAAAAGTCAAGAATACCCTGATCGACTATTAATTAATGTATTTCTCCAGTCCTTATATACAGAGTGGCATGGAAATAAGAGTTTGATTGTTCCAAGACATTTGTGTACTTGAATCCATGTGAGTTGGAGGCTTTGATCAACTTTCTCCCCTGTCAAACACCGCTAGAGCATTGGGTATTGTAGCTCGATCCTTCTTCATTCAGGAAAACACAACTTTACCACACGTTAAATCCCCGGTACGACCAAAATCATAAATTTATAATGTTGAAACTTGCAGCTTTGCTAATATTATCTAGTTTTACTTATGACCTTGAGTAAACTAATAAAACATCAATCTGAAGCTATGTTAGAGAAGGCCAATGATGCAATTGAAATAAGACTTGATGCAAGATCTTACCTTCCAACTTGAGAAGTTGTTCCATTGCCAAACTGTCTGTGAAGAATCCAAGGTGTGCCATATCCTCCTTGATAACCGGAGCCGTATCGCCCGCACCTAGTTGCACCATATTGCCACCAACAACGTCTTCTTGACTACCACTACTTCAACAAATATAACGAACAAACATGTACGATACGTTCAAATTATAGATCTGAATACTGACAGAATGTGTTAATGATCATGTTAGTTTTACAACATAGTGTTCATTACAACCAAACCTTCAGGGCCTAGAACGCAGATCGAAAGTCAATGCAGTCAAAATAAAGTGCATGATAATTATTAATTAGAAACAGAGACTCAGTGCTATAGATGTATAATGTGAATTGTAGCCTTATTATCACAGTGAAACCTCTATCCATCGTTTTTCAAGGGACTAGGAAAATAAAACCATCCGTGCAGGAAAACAATCCATCCAGGAAAATTTAACATTGGTTATATGGGAGAGGAGTGAGAAATAATGATTAATGAATGATACAAGCAGGAAAACGATGGATTCGGGAACGATGCATAGAGGTTTCACTGTGCAAGTTATTATGAATTATATCTATCCTAATTATTAATAAACACTACGTGCATCAGTATCCACGGTTCTATATAGATTTTGTGACACATGAACAGGGATAGAAATCTGAATATTTACGAACAATCATCAGTCAATTTGTCCGAACTGTGTATAGCAAAATATACAAACAGATACAAATATAAAAACTAAGAAGGCATGACTAGTCTATACATACCGGTACTCACATGAAGTTATTACATTTCTTTTCAATTCGAACAATTTGTTCCTTCAGTCCTCACACTGAATAAGGCCCTGTAATACTGTAATGTATACTGACCTGAGATCGATAGCCTTGATCAATGCATACGTGCTCTTTACCAAGTGCTCCTTGCCACTGTTACGTGCACGAGAGGAGAGAGGAAAGTACGACTTCTTGGTAGTGCTTTCTGTGCTGATACTGTTGGTACCTATAATTGATACCCCATGTTAGCACTGTCTTTGCACTTCACTAACCCTTGTCAATTATATTTACTTCATTTCACCACCTTTTTTTCTGCACCATGACAAACAAACTAACGTTATTTTTAGCTGGGACTTGGTTTCTACTTATTATTGAAAATCCTAAAATAGAAAAATTATTACTGTAGCATGCTACTGATTATGGCTGCAAGTAGATAATTGATGTAATGATAAACTGTTTAATAATATTGTACCAGGAAATGCTAAATATGTTTGCATTGATGATAAATACCAAATAGGCCTATACATAACGATTATAATGGATTAACAACCCCATCAACAACTAGGTTATACGGGGGTACAAAGTAGGTGATAATGAAGCTATGACATGATGATAAATAATAGGATGTACACAAACAGTCACACCTTATGCGGGAATCAAAACCACGCCTAAAGTGATTTTAGTTTCTAAAGCGACGCCTTAACTGACTGAGCTCCAGAAATCAACATCGATTGCATGATTCAATGGATTTCTCCAGTTTCTTTGATTTTTTCAACAAAAATTTGTTAGCTTGTAGCTCTTAACTATTGTTTTAAGTTAACTCTCACAAAGTTTGAATAATGTTGTGATTTATAACAATTTTCCTGTTACGTTATACTTATAGGACTGTCAATTTGATACATTTGAATGTCGCAACAAGACGTACCTAGACTCTTCTCAACAGATGGCAGCACTGAAGCTGGTTGCAAGGGTTGAGCTGTAGGTGCTGGCGGTGGGATCGCACGCTTCGCTAGAAAAAGAATCAACAAAAAGTTGCAACAATCATCTCGAAAGACGCACCAAAGTCCAGTTTAGGGTCTTCTTTTATCACAGTTCAATATTCTTTCGATTCCTTTCATACATGAAAAATAAGGAAAATAATTTATTCGGTACACTACAACTAATAAGTAAAGCATCGTGTACATTACAGTGAACCTTTTAAGTACATTTTTTCAGGGGACCAGACAAGAAAAACTTGCTGAAGAAGCTATATAACACATGGGAGCACATAGATGGGATAAAAATAATAAACTTACTAAGGTGACAAATTTACTAAAGATAAACTTACTAAATAGGTTCTACTGTATTAATATTTATAATTACTCTACTTCATCAAATTTGAGTTGATAACAAGAAGGCTTATTTATTACGAACACAAATTTTCTTAAAAGCCACAAACTTTCTATTTTGGGTAGTAGAAAGTGTTGGCACAAACTTTTATGGCAATCACACTAAATTCTGTACAACAGCACTTACTCTTCTTCATCATTCTTAAACACATTCGAGACAAAACCTCTTTCTTTCACAATCAGCAGAACGAATTTAGAGCTATAATTAGGTCGAAACTGATTGTATTGTGGCTTACCTGGTCGGGTGATTTGCTGTTTCGATATCCTCCACAACCTGAGCGAGAAGTCTCCCGATCCGGTCAACACCTGATCCACGTCTAGCGGACTCCAGAGGCAGCAGTAAACCCACGCAGCGTGTTGTGGGTATACGGCCAGCAGCTTACCTCCAGCTACACCTACGTCCCATACCTGCAGTGGGGCCAACACAATAGAAACATTTCACTTCCATGCCAAGACAATATATACTATAATTCTTGAACCAGAGTATAAACCTGTCACACATCCACCTAGAACCTATTTAAGAGAGATTGAAAAAATATCTAGAACAGTTAGAAACAAACAGAATTATCAGGAAGGTTTTTTTGTCTGGTCCTACATTGTTGATTTTATAATCCCGCTATATAGGCCACGGCCGCTTCCTTCCCACTATCCTTCCCACTACCCAAGAAACCTTTATTTCATCATCCCACCATCTCATTAATCATCTATCCGATGCCATTAGATTTGCGCTATCATAACAGTGCGCTGTTAAACTCAATATATATAGAACATGGTACATATTTCTAACACTGGATTTCTAACAGATCAGCAAACCAACGCAACCTCAACAACCTGTACATCTTGGGTAAAACGTTAGAACCGGCACATGCAGCGCAGTGGTTAACGCGCTCGCTTTGTGTGATCCGGGAGGCGAGGGGAATTCCGAACCCAGTTCGATCCCTGCCTCCGACTATCTTCACAGGGGTTTTTCATGGTTTCCCTCTGTAGCCTAGGCTAATGCCGGGATGGTTCCTACAATAAGTCGGCCATGCCCGCTTCCTTCCCACTATCCTTCCCATTACCCAAGAACCTTCATCTCATCATCCGACGCCATTAGATCTGCGCTATCATAACAATACGTCATTAAACCCAATATAAAAAGAAAAAAGACGTTAGAATGGTAATTTGAGCTTGTGTCCGAGTATGAACGTTATACTTACGTGAGCCGTGTTATCGTAGGAGGTCGACACGAGGTGGCCGGTCATGTGTGGACTCCAGGCTACGCACGTCACCCTGTCTCCGTGACCGCGTAACGTAGCAACGCAGGTCTCTGTGGACACACCTAATCAACCAAACCAAGCGCATTAGATAAATACTAGGGATACCTTCGGTTCCAAAAAATCAGAACCGGATAACCGATTTATAGAACCAGTTTAGAACCGATTCTCCGACATTTTTTGGTCGAAAATGAGAGTAAACTTTCATCTAGACGCTCTCTTACATTGGCGCTAGATTATTTCTCGTTTTTTAGGCGTCATCATATCATTCGGTTATCTTCGGCAAATTTCGTGTATCCGGAACTTACGCTCATGTATTTCTCCTTCACATTTTGTGTTTCACTGCGCATGGAGAAAAAAAGACAAATAAATAATGCACTCCTGAAGTAGTAGGCCTATATTATATCTCTACAATTTATATTGCAACAATACACTTGAAAAACATCCATCAATTATACATAATAAGTCTCAATCAACATGATGAATAATTTAAAAAATTATCACAGAAGGAATCGATTCTCTATTTCAGAACCGATTGAACCTGGAACCGATTCAGAACCATCGGTTTCTGGTTAACCGAAGTTATCCATAGGTATACATTATTGAAAAGTAGGACTTGATTCAGAAAATATTACTTTTTGATGGATGATATGAGAGATGAATGATAGATGACAAGACAGAGTGATAGAAACAAGTGATTTGAGAATGATGAGGTTAGGTACAGGTTGGAGGAAACACATAGATAGGGCAAGAAAAAAGTGAGTTTTTCTATTTAATATGGCCACTCCAATTGCTGTACAACTATGTACTCCAATTGATGTATAATGTGCATCTTTTGTGAGGTTGAATTTTGTGATAATTTTCTTTCATTTTGGTTTCATTTGAAGAAAATATATTTCCCATTTTTTCCCTCTTGGTTATTCTTATGGAGATTTTCAAATGGAAATGATTTTCCTCAAAAATAATCCAACCGATTTAGCCTCAAAACTATACAATATTCAGTTGGATGATGAACTTTTGCATGCCAACTTTGCGCACAATATGTGCTTTCGTTTAACGTGTGAAGTACAAAAAAGGGCACATTCGTTTTTTGGAGTGTAGAAATTAGTTTTCGCTTTGTTCATTCAATTACTTAAAGAATCGCTTCAAGAATTCATATTCACGAGTCGGGACTCATTGTGCAAAGCAGGAACACAGCAACACACAAAAACGCAGAGTAAATAATCTTCCAATCTTGATTAAATTCATCAAATTCTAACAAAAACAATCCTCTTCTGCAACCACTAAATACGCATAAGCCTACACCAAAAAAGCTATCAATTCATACTTGTTGACATTTAGTTAAGGGGACATTGAAAGTCATTTTTTTATAATTTTGATTTTTCTTTTTAGAGTAATGTTTTATCAATTGGATACTGATAGAATCATCGAATTATTCAAAGTGGTTCTAATTATATTATTTTTTTCATTCAGCACTTTGTAATCCCGCTTCTCATATCACTGTTGTGCTATCATTTTCAAATGCAGGTATCTCAGAATATTATTTTTTCAATTTTTGATTTCAATCCCTTCAAATTTTCACCACGTATAGAGATATAAGTACCGGTATGTCACATTTGTAGAGACATTATTTTGAATTTATGTGAAAAAAACAATTTCCCATTTTCCCACTTCCCATACATTGTTGTATGCCTAAAAATGTAGTATTATTTGGACATTTAAAAAAAATATATAGAATTAAATGAATGTTATTTATTATTGTAACGTAAGAAAACAGCAATGGAAATTTTATCAATTTGTACGTTTGTTATACGAAGTCTCTCTTATTAATTATCACTGATTTATTTATAATTCTTTCAACTCAAGAATCCATATTTTATCAAAATAATTTATTGTGATTCATATCTATTCATTTCTAATTTTCATCTTATTTTCTTAAAATAGATTTTTTTCTTTCGTTCCTGTAGGCTACTTGGTTTTTTATTTTGTTACTTTCAATTTTCTTTCAATTAGTTTTTTAATAGGCCTACTTCCACTAAATGCTCATCAACAGCAAAAAAAATCAAGTGCAATTCAAAATTGAGAAAATCAAATGAATGAATAATAAAATGAATAATATGTTGTAGGCCTACTTATCAAAAAAATTCAAGAAAATCACGCTGGCTAAATTAGGCCTAACGATTTTATAATCATTGTACTCATGTATAATCATTGATTACATGTATAATCATTGATTGCTTAAAACGTATCTATAATTTTCACTTTGACAATTCTTCTATATTTATATAGGTACGTAATAATATCAAGATACATAACGGAATATTCGATATTCAAGTACGGTAATATGTTCAATGTATGTAGGCCTATTCGACATAGTGAATGTTTAAAAAAAAAGGAATATTTATCCACAAGAGAAAGCCGTCTACCATGATAACAAACACAAATATAAACGTTATATTTGTATAGCTGTGGTATTTTTAGGTATATTTTTTTGTATAACGAGGTTCCTTATAGAAAACACAACCACTCTCTATTATATTCAACCGTTTCCTGTCTGACGGCTCATTCCCTGACAGGTGGAAGCTCGCATATGTCACCCCAGTTCTGAAGAGTGGAAATAGAAGTGATGTCACTAACTACCGCCCCATATCGCTTTTACCAATATTTTCGAAAGTGTTTGAGGGCTTCGTTCACCGTCACATCTATAGCCAGTGTAAAAACTTGATATCTCGTGATCAGCACGGATTTCTCCCTGGGAGATCCACTGTGACCAACCTTGCTGTATACTCCGATGATCTGGCCAGTCATCTTAACAACTCAACACAGATCGACGCAATCTACACAGACTTCTCGAAAGCGTTCGACAGCGTTAATCATCATTTACTTCTCCACTCAATAAAATCGTTCGGTATAGTTGGCCCCCTTCACGACCTACTGCATAGCTACCTGTCCGGCCGTAGTCAGCGTATCGCACTCTGTGGTCATCTTTCCAAACCGGTCGAGGTCACATCCGGAGTTCCGCAGGGGTCAGTTCTTGGTCCTCTCATGTTTGTACTGTACGTCAATAGCATTACACATAGTATCACCAACTCGCAGTGTTTATTATATGCCGACGACCTCAAATTGTATATGCCAATCAAGTCATTGAGTGATTGTGAGCGGCTTCAAGAAGATGTTGTTGCGCTCAACGTCTGGTGTGATACATGGCAGTTGAAGTTAAATTCAACCAAGTGCAAAAGTATATCGTTTTCACTGAAGAAGTCAAACGTGTCTTTCACCTACTCTTCCAATAGCGAGCCTCTCGAAAGCGTCAAGTCGATTCGGGACCTTGGAGTCATATTCAACAGTGAGCTCTCATTCAAACAGCATATCAACTCGTCAAATGCAAAAGCGTTCAAAATGTTGGGTTTCCTAAAGCGAAATTGCCTGAAGTATTTCTCTGCTCGCACTAATAAACTTCTCTACCTTTCTACAATTCGTCCCCTTATTGAATACGCTTCGGTCATCTGGAATCCCCACCACAAAACACTTAGTGCTGCTACTGAGAGGATTCAGCAGAGATTCATCAAGTGGATGTGCCTCAAGACAGATAAAGAATACCGTTCGGCGAACTATAGCATTACGTGCGCAGAACTGAAAGTGCCTTTACTCACGAGACGCAGGGAGCTGTCTGACCTGTGTTTTCTCCACAAACTTCTCAACAATGTAATTGATTGTCCCCAACTTATCAACAAAATCAACTTTTTTGTTCCCCCGCGCGTTACACGTCAACAACAACTGTTTCAAACACTCAAAAGTCGGATTAACCTGTTCACACATGCAATCATGAACCGAGTCATGCATACATTTAACCGCTTCGCTGTAACTTTTCCAAATTATGACCCCTACTCAGATTCACTGACAAAACTAAAACGTATTTTTCATAGTAATTCATCTCCAAATGCTTAGCCTAACTTGTAGTCTTCATTCTTCCTTTGCCTTTCTTCCTTTGTCTTCTTCTTTCTGTTTTCATTTTGTATTGTTACCCTACGTTAATCTATCCTTTATTGTTTTTCTTATTTAGTATTGATAGTGGTTTTGTATTTTTTTTTTTCCTGTGATATCTTGTGTCGAATTTAATTTTATATTATTTTATATATCATATTGCACTTGTGGGATACATGTATTCTGTTGTTAATAAATAATAAATAATAATAATAATAACTGTATCTCCCAGAAGCATCGAAAATTTACAGTAGTAGTGAGATGCCTACATAATAAATTACTGATTCGATTTTTTTTACAAACATTCTGTTGATAGAAGACCTCTTCCATAGATACACATATATTCAATTTGATTTTCAAGTAGTAGCGAGTCGAGTCATGCTATTCAGCAAACTATGTGATACTTTTGAACACTCGCACACCCGTAGTGAAATGTTTTGACGTGCAACTTGTTGAACTGACCTTTGAACAACGGCGCGAAGTCGTAGACCTTGACCTCTGTGGTTGTGGCAGCGAAGGCCATGAGGTGGCGCATTGGCGCACCGTCAGGGTGGCTGGCGGTGGTCAATGGGTGCCACGCCATGCTCTGGATCATCTTCTTGTGCGGGAATACCGTGGCCAGCATGGTGAGATGGGGAGGCTGAAGTATCAAGACACTACTGCAACCACATAATAGCAAACTGGGTTCAGAGAGTTGTCCAATGATATATAATATCTGTAGAAAGGTACTTGTAAAAAGTTGGCATATGCATTGTAAGATCCGCGAGATATTTATAAAAAATTGTAAAATGAAGGGTATGTATTTTGTTCATCACCAGTGTTGTTAGCTATCAGTCAAAGTTCCTTCATGTGAGGTTAGGTTCGAATAATTGTCACGGCACGTCTTTTTTTACATACCGGTACACTGAAACCTAGAGCTACCTAGGCGTATTGTTTTTCAAGAGGCCAGGAAATGAAACCATACATGCAGGAAAACAATATATTCAGTGAAATTTTACGTAGGTTATGTGAGAGTAGGGCATGACAAAATAATTGATAGAAGCAGAAAAATAATTGATCCGAGAACGATGGATAAGGGTTTCACTGCATGTGCCCAGCTATACGGTTGAGCAGAAATTAGAAAAGGTGTCATTATTTATAACTGTATTTTGATCAGAAAGGAACCTGACATTTTGACCGTGTCCAACGTTAGAATAGAATGTGATCTTACCCCGAGTCTGTGCCGACAGCTAGGATGCTATTGTCTTGTTTCCACGCAAAGTCTGTGACATTCATCTTCTTGGTCCAGCCAGCAACACCTTGCAGCACGTTAACACAGTCTGCAGCACAATAACACAACTGCTCTAGTCAAGTATGTGAAAATTTAATTACATCTACACAGTCTAATGATAATCAAGATCTATTGGTGGCAGTGAAATATGAATGAGAGATGATGATACGGAAAGTTAATTCGGTACATAACATTATTGGACAGTAGGCCTACAAAAGAAGCAGTCATTTTAATGTATTTTGGTCTGTTCATGATAAACCACCCCAGTACTTGCTTCAATGATAAGGGAAGCTTAGAAAAAATCACCGTGGTGGGAATCGAACCACTTTTTCCCGATCACCAATAGTTTGTGCAATTAGAAATCAACAACCAATACCAGCAAGTGCAGGATAATTCCAATAATTCTAATGAATATCAATCATTATTATACATTCAACCACTGATAGGCGCAGAAAGAGCTCGCTGTCGACGCGACTTAAAACCCCAATATTCATTCACTGTATTCATTCAACTATTAAATTATCATTACTCAAATACCATTCATCATTACCTTGACGCTGCTACACTAGAATAAATATACTAAAATAATTAATTGATCATGTTCGTTTGCTTACGTTGTTCCCGTTTATCCGGATTGTACATGTACAGGTGACCATCTCCACAGGAGAACAAGGACAAATTGTTGGCATTAGGCTTGATGTCTTCTCCTGTAAAAATGCAACAAAACCTTTACCCCCACTAAAACAAAGTTATTGTAAAATAAATGTGGGCAGTATTTGTAAACGTCTTGAAGTGACAATTAAATTGATGACTGTTGATGACAGCAAGGTTATTTAAGGTACAAATGAGCAAGTGATACATGAATACTGTTTGCAAAAATCCATGCCTTGTGCAAACCCACGCTCAAATTTACTTCAATTTCTACCAAAGAGCTTCAACAGACTGAATCCGAAGGGAGGTTAACTTCTCAAAATATTGTTGCCACCCGTACAAAGTATTTTCAACTGTCTCATCTTGTGGTTTAGTTCACCTTGTTTGTAGACTGTTGGACCCCAATGAAGGGCATATACAGTGTTCTTGTGATTACTCCACAGTCGTAGAGGTCCCCTCCCCGCATTGGCCGTATCGTATACTCCCACGCGGCCCTCTGACGTGCCGTAAGCCAGCCATGTTTCCTTGCAGGGGTGCCAAGACAGCTATAACAAAATACACTATCTATTACATGCTACCATGGCAAAAAATTACACAAGGCAATACAGTGAGACCTCTATCCATCGTTTTCCAAGGGACCAGGAAAATGAAACCATCCATGCAGGAAAACGATCCATCCAGGAAAATTTAGCATTGATTATATGGGAGTGGGGTGAGAAAAAATGAATGATACAACCAGGAAAACAATGGATCTGGGAACGATGCATAGAGGTTTCACTGTACATTAAAATGAGGGTACATGTAGGACTATAACATATACGTAAGAATCGTGTGTGCTTTAATTGACGTCATATATTGATGGATAGGCTAGCCGTTGAAGAGCGTGGAAAGTTTGTTACCACTGAGACAGGTGGACCAGTGGCTAGCGCGCTGACCGTTACTCAGGAGGTCGGGGAGTGATTCCTGCCATGATCGAGCATCTTGATTTTTGACATAGAGGTTTTGCGAGGGTTTCCTCTCTCATTAAAGTAAATACCGGTACAGCACTGTACCGGGATGGAACCTTAACAATATGCCACGACCACCTGCATACCACTATTCAAAAAAACACCTAATAAAATATCCTTCATCACTCACTGACGCCAATAGATCTTTGTCATCATTACAGTGCGTCGGTGAATAATGAGTGGGGTGATGGGAAGAAGAGATGAAAAGTTATTCTATTGGGTGTTTTTAAATAATTAGATATTTAAATAACGAAATAAATAAAAATGTGTTAGCATTTATTTGACAACCAACGTTTTGAGCTTTCCATAAGGTATAGAGTGAAAAACATTTCAATTAGGGCAAACTGTGACGATCAAATTAATGTAGGCCCAAAACAAACAAATTAGAAATCAACAAGTTTGACCAAACTAATAGTTTTTAACTATCAAAAAATATAGGTGTTAATTCAATTTTCATAAGAAAAATGTACTTCTTTATATTTGTTAGGTAGAATATAAGTTGGTGTCTCAACTTACTGCAGTAACTTTGCCATTGATCTTATTCCAAAGCAGCTTGATGTCCACATGAGTGGCGCAGGCAAGATTCCACAGCCTGATAGTGCCGTCTCCTGCGCCGCACGCCACCTTGTGTGTGTCCAGCCGCGACGCAGCCAAGCAGTACACGAAGCCACCTATGGTAGGCAGGGTCAGGGTCACAGCAGAGGTTGCCAGGTCACAGCTGACCAGCAGGCGGTCTTGCCCAGTAGTCCAAACAGTCAGCGGCTGAGTCTACAACATGAAACTTCAGCTTACTACGTGTCACGACAGTTACTTTATTATTTGGATTTACCACAGAACACAATATTCCTGTGATTTCATTATTGTGAAGTTGATAAATATTACTACCGGTATAGTGAAACCTCTATACATTGGTTTTCAAGGGACTAGGGAAAAAACATCCATGCAAGAAAATGTTTTATCCAGCAAAGGACTAGACCTAGTAGAGTGGGACAATTTGAATGATAAAAGCAGGGAAACAATACAGATCCAAAAATAATGAAAAGAGGTTTCAGTTTATGAGTCCTACTTTTGCACAAATTAAAAACATAAGTAGACATGGTAAATAATTAAATCAATTCAAAAGAGAGATAACAAAATATGAAAGTAAAATAGGGACAGTATAATATACGTAATATCCTTTTTTCAAAGACGAATGCAAACTAAATAGGGCCTACTGCATTGTAGCAATAGAACATTAGGGTCTACCATTCTATGGGTCTACCTAGTCTCAAAGTCACATTCACCTTGGGAAATTTCCTTTTCTCATGACATTCATACAAAACACATGCTATTCACGTCTCAAGCAACTCCAAATGCAAAAAAAGAACTCTGCAAGCTTGCTGATCGTATTTTTAATTAATCTAGAGCACTGAGAAGGAGCGAAAGTTGAAAAGAGCTGAGCAAGAAGACAGTTTATTGATTGAACAAAGGTGTGATTGTAGGAATTTGTAGGAGTGGAAATGAGGGAAGAGTCGTGAAAGGTGCATGTAAAGATGTTGGAAAATGTTTATTTCAAGGAGAAGAAAAAGGGACTGGTACAGAATGGGCCGAGTAATGTGTGTGAAAGTGACAAGTGACTGATGAGGAATTGAGATTGTGAAGAAATAGTACAATTAAATTGAGATGAACAATTTAAATTGTCACTTGTACAGTAAATCATTTTTGATGTTGATTGTAGTACATGGAATAAATAAAATGAACATTCTTGTACGGAAGTCGATGAATATGATGTAAACATGTGTCGTCGAGGCTTGGACAAATCACACCGTAGTATCTATTTCTTGGAAGCTTTATGGTAATCACAGATGAGGAACCACCCTTCCTCCTTCTTACTCTCTTTCTCTTTGAGCTCACCTCATCAACGGGATTCCTCCAGTTATCACCAGATGGTGTTGTTGGTTTTCTCTTGGTGCACGCAATGCTGAATAAGCCTCTGGTGTGGACTGCGGATAACAGACGGCAGCTTGCCTTCCCCTGGTGGCATAACAAGCAACCTCGAGCTCAATGACTAGTTTGAAATAAGCTGTGGTTAAATGATGAATAATCTATTTCAGCTATGGTAATTGTAATTTAATTTGTGATTGTTGTTTTTCTCCACGAAGTATGATAGTTTTAGGGTAACATATTAAATCATAAATTGTGTGACCTAGCTCACCTGACCTGAGTCAAACTTATTAACGTCCCAGACAAGAGTTTCACCGAACAAAGAACCCGTGATGAGCTGACCTTGTCGGGCCCAACATATAGCTACCCAACCGCCCGACGGTGGAACACTAAAACAAAACATTAAATCATACTCACGCAAAATACACGCCTTGATTAGAATTAAATTTTAGCCTATATTTCAATACCAGTAACATAAAACACAAATTCCACCAATAATCCAAGTAATTATATTATTAGTGGCATTCATAAAATATGCATGTATAACTACAGTTTTAAGGAGTACGGTAAGCCACATTATTCTCCAATTAAAAATAAATATAGGTGAAAACGACAACGACAGAGGAATAACGACAATCACCTGTGTTGTTGTTGTTGCTGTTGATGATTGTTGGGCAACTCAAGAATTGTGTGGCATTTACCATCAGCGCCCCACACATAAACACCCCTGCCTTTTGAGCCTGAGGCTAGTAGCGGCGCATTGGGGCTCCACGACAATGACACGACCGTCGTATCGTGTCCGCGCATCTTGTGCACAACACTGCCACCACCTACAAACATCAGGCATAAAGGCAACAAGCTCACTGCAGATAACGACTCGTAGTCTAGTACACAGATCAAATTATTGTAAAATAAATTCATCGTCAAAAAAACATAAAATCAAAAAAATGATCAAGGCCTACCTTGTGGTAAAAACAAATGGAAGTTTTTCATTGAATTATCACATTCTGAAGTTACAAAAAAGTTATCTGTAGGCCTACTTTCTACAATGTATCAGAGGCCTACCTGCCGTGCTGATGATGTGAACTAGGCCTGCCGTGTCTCCCACTGCAACCAACTGTCGGTCATGTGGGCAGCAAGCAAGCACTGTCGCGTGGAGCTTGTAAACAGTCACGCAGCGTGTCGTACGACTGGCTACGTCCAACATCACGATCCTACCCCCATCGTCTATGGATACAACTAGCTGTGTGTCTATAAGTGACCAGTCAATCCCCATTAACTTGACACCATCCTAGAGACATACATACACGCAGCTTGAAATGTATGAGTTACAGTAGACATCTATAGCCATGCCCGTAACAGTATTTGTCTGCTTTGAATTTATGAAACTGAGCACTGTTAATTGGGCCATTTAGTCAAACTTTTCGAGATTTTCTAACGCATCACCAAAAGATGAACATATAGCAGATAAGAGGATATAAGTCTAATACAATATAGAAGATTTATTAGATTATGACTTGCATACAGAGCTCTGATCAAGTTGGCCAACAAAATAGTTTCCCTGAAGACACTCATCAGTCACCAATAATTATCTACATGACTAGCGGCATTGAGTTTGCTACCGGTATGTATGTTCTTCCATTCCCTACCACTGTTCACACTCACACCAATAATATGCACCACCAGTATTCTACTTTTAACAACAGAAAAGTGACAGGTAATTTTTGCACACAATGTACCGGTACATCTTTCAATTGATTTTCCATCATTTTATATTACTATACATTTGCCAGCATTGTAAATAAGATTGTAATTATTTATATATATATCTCAAAACCCAGATAACCAATTCGATTGGGCCAAGGGGTGTTTCCATCACTTCTTCTAGGGCAGTCTTCTTATCAGTCGCTTCCTGCCAGTACCGACTTCTTCTTCCTCTTCTTCACTACTAACGTACTACTATCCTCTGCTTCGTCTTTTCTTCCTACGAGTTCCCTTCACCGTTCTCTATCTTCCCACCATCTCTCATCTAGAACTTCCTCCCATTTTTCTCCTCGGTTGACTACCCCACACCTTACTCCCTCCCACTTGCCTTTATCTCTTGATAATTATTTATAAAATTAAATGTATATGTCTATTATTTGGAAGTATAATTCAATAGTCAGGTGTGCTGTTAGAATTCATATTAGTTTTGTAGTATACATTGTCACCATAATACAGTATAACAATAATCAACTGGTACTTGCATGCAGACCTACAAAGTCAGTTATATTATAGAATAACTACCAGTACTGAGTTCTATGATGGTACCAGGTAATAGTCTAACTCCTGAATGGGACTAACTGGGGCTGAATTTGATGTATAATGGCGCATTTTTCCCCCTAACTGTGGAGAAAACAAGAAATGATAATCTCGATTTCAGAAATTTAACCAACTTTTTAGTCCTCCAGACACTCTTATGACGTACCGGTAGGCATTACCACAATCTGTACCGTGATAATTTTTAGTTTTCTGTAAAATTAGGGGGGGGGAATCCCGTTGTTATTGATTACAATCCAGCCTCAAGGTTGTGATGTCCTTTTAAAACGCTAGACACTATATACTCACGGCATGAGATTGATGTACAAGGTATGGCTTGCGTGTGAGTGTATCCCAGATCTTGACTATATTATCACCTCCGATACTGGCCACTTTGTCTTGGTGTTCCCCGCCTGGACCAAATACCACCGAACTAACACGGTCTCGGTGAGCTCCCGAAATAATATGAGTATCACGGCCACTCAGCAATACAATGTTGTTCTTAGAACCGTATGTAACGTTGCCATCGACAGAAACATCCAAGATGGTGGACTGGTACCAGTTCGGTGAAGGTGGGATCGTTTGTTCCTCCATGGCAGCAAACCTTAAATCTAGATGCACACAGACAATTAATTTACTTGATCAACTCTTTGTTCTACTTCAGAGCAGTTTATTTATGCATTTCACAGCTATATTAGTTGTGCAAGAAAGAAATTCAGAAATAAACAATATTAAGTATTGTCAGTAATCTAATTGGCCTTCTTACATGTTCAAGTAACTTCATCATCAATGTAAGCTTTACTATTTAACCTTTATCCAGTACTACAAGGTTCCAGTATCTTGTGAGACCCCGTTTACATTACTACCATCCTACTACAGTACAGTTACTACAGTAAATGGGCAGTAACTAATATTGCGTTCACACGGACAAAATATAGGTTCATGGTTACTAGACGTTTTAGTTACATATTTTACCGCGTGAGTGTGTTTTGAGTTTGACACATCCTAGAGCAAAGACTTCCTACGAGGCTACAATCGTACCAACCTATGAGCGTTCATACGGCTGCATCTACTACAGTAACCCTACTAACGAGAGTAAGTTGACTGTAGTAGCTTTTGTTACGAGCGTAGCCACTATTTGGTGTTCACACACGGTCACTTACGATCGTAGATGGGGCTACTAGAGTAGTTGAGTAGTAATGAAAACGGGGTCTAAGCCCAGCTAAGTTATACCATTGAGTTTGTAGTTCAATGCATAGGGTCCTATGTACCCTTTATTAGGTCACTGGGTTTATAGTGCTCAATGGTTAGGTAATCGAGTTTGTCCTGGGCCCTCAAACAAAATCAATGGTTAGGTCAACAACTATATATACTTTTTTTTCTAACATTATTTATTTAATAAGCTTGGGAATCACTTAGAGTAAGTTATAATTCCAGTGGCTGCTAGTCAGTAATGTTATGATAGTTACCGTATACAGCAAGGTTATACAGCAATAATATAATCAATATTTATAATTACAATGAGTTTGAAATTGATATAGGAATTGAAATTGATAACTGATAGTTAGGCTGTAATAGGTAAAGTGTCACACAGCAGATTTGATTATGTTATTGAATATTTCTATTTTGGGGGGTACAGTATCCATGAGATATTTGGGCAGATCGTTCCACATCCGGGTTGTTTGGCCCAGGAAGGAGTGTCGTCGCGTATCCAAGTTGAAGCGACCTATTGAAATCTTTAATATATGGTCGCTTCTTCCGCGGTACGTCGCAGGAGTGATAAGCGTTGCCTCATCTCTCCAGGCTGGGAGATCAGTCATGGTCTTGAAGAGACAACGGAGGGCAGCTCGAGATCTTCGCCGCGGTAGCAAATCCCACTTGAGCTTCAATTTACTCTTATTGATGCTGAGGCAAGGTCGATTGAACACTTATGACCATCTGCAGTGATTATTTTAAACGTACTGAGCCGCTTCATTCTGTACAGATTGCAAGGATAGCTTCATGTTTTCGGTGTAGGGGTTCCAGACGGCACTACAGTATTCTAGCAGGGGACAAATCAGGCATTTGTATGCATGTTCGTTAGTCGCTGGCAAGCTTCCTTCAAGGTTTCTCATTACAAAATGCAATTTCCTTTTAGCATTCGACTGGGTAAGAATAATGTGGTTATTCCAGGATACATTTTGATGAAGGTTTAAATGCCCAGATATTTACAAGATTTTGACTTTGCAAGTTGCAGGCCTAGTCCATTTAAAGAGTACTGAGTGTCTATTGGAATCTTCTTCTTAGTGAACTTATACTTAATGGTTAGGTCATTGAACAATCTCAATGGTTAGGCTTCTATCTTCCATGGCACTGACATTAAGTATACAGGTCTAACCTGTATACTTAATGGCACTGAGTTTGAACTACAAACTGAATGTCTATGGTTAGGTCAACTACAAATTCAATGGTTAGGTGTAGGCATTAAAAACAACTATACTTAATGGTGTAGGCTACGGCAATGTAGGCCTAGCAGTTGATGCTGAACAGAACCATTAAGTATACAGGACCTGTATACTTGATGACAGAACTGACAGCATTTTTCATACACCAACCTGATCATTTACACCCGAAGTCTATTTAATTCTTATGAGCAACTTACCATGTAATCCTCAAAATCAAACCGATGGTCAAAATCAGTAGAAAAATACTGAAGGCGGACGACCAATAACCCTACATAAGTAACATAACCTACAATATTGACAATTGACAAGTCAATGCGTCTCACTGGCACGATGTAGTGACCAACAGACTATCATTTCATCAGTACAGTCTGTTGGTATCACTGTGTCATTGTGCTAGATCGGCAAGCCGGCTAGATAGCTGGATACCCTTCTGATCCTCCTCCAGTGGATCAGAGAGGATTACGAAGTTTCACCTTGGCAATAGAATTGAATATTTTCAATAACTTTTTGGTCATCTCCTATAACTACAACGTCGAATTTGTTCCTACAATTATTTACTCATTATATTAAAATATTCAAACTCCCCATTATTTAATTGTTCTGCAGTACTTTCTCCACAGTTATTGTCAGTATTTCATTATCATACTCAATCTGCAGCTCGACCATATCAAGCGACCCCATGATCTTTGAATTGGCGCTCTAAATTATGGCTGATCTAGCAAGTTAGCAACCTTTTTCACCGCTAGATGAGCTATGTCAGCGGACTTAGCAGGCTAGATTCTGGAACGATTTGCTAGATTCTAGCGCAATTAGCCGCTAGAAATTGGAACGCCATTTCGACAATGCTAATCTAGCGCTAGCTAAGCGCCTCATTCTGGAACGCGACTATGTATAGTTTATTCAAATATCTTGTTTTCTTATTTAATTTTAAAATATACTAATATTTATTTAATTAATTAATTAGATGAAATATATTTGGCCTCGGCCTGGCCGTTGCCTACTCTCTGAAAATTTCTACCGAATTATAATAAACAAAAATACAAATGATTTTTTCACTTTTCTCATTAGTTGCCATCATTACAAATAATACACAAGGTTTCATCTGGTACCAGCAATCAAAAAAGATGGAAATAACTGGATGGGGGAAGAGAAGACTCAATTTTACTACACTTGAAAAAAAAACATTGCGCTCCACAGGTACAATGAAAGTAATTTGATGAAATTTGGCATACACATGTCTCATTATCTAACTCAATACTGTATAGTTTTGAAGCACAATTGCTCAAATCACTTTTTAGAAAAATAATTTCAAAGTTTTGAAAACCCCTAGGGTTTGCAAAATGACCCTATGCAAAAAAAACAGAGAAAAATATGGAGAAAATATTTACTCAAGTAAATTAAAATCTCTTTGGAATTTGAGCACACGAATGATAAGTCTACACATTAGTCCAAAAAATTTACTTGAATCAGACGATTCGCTTTACAGATAAAAATTATAGTTCTTCTTTTCTTACACCAATTGAAGAGTTCTAGCAGTCGATAACTGTGCACATACTGCTAACTGTACTAATTCAATAACTTTTCCATATAATGGTAACATATTAATCGGCCTGAATTCATCACATATTTCGTACCTTTCACCTAAAAGAATATGCGGTTCAAGACGACCAGTAAAAATAGTATTTTACTTGTGTATTTTCAAAATACACAAGTATTAGGTAAGCTTACGTCAAGTAACAAACGTTGGGGAAGGGTTCAGAAAATACCCACAAATTGTTAGTTCTTTATCATTTATTGAAGTTAAATATCAAATACAATATTCATGAAGTACAATATTAATTATCTTTGCAAATGAAATAATTAACTAAAATGTTATTAGTAGTACGTAGTTATTATATTTTAGATGGAATAAATGCCAACTTTGCATACACAATTACCAACTGTATAATACAAAAACACAAGCACATTAGAGAATGGGGTTATTTCAATAGTTATAATAATCTAGTAATAATAATCTAATGCTGTGCCCCAAATGTCTTCTCAGATTCGCATCGGCTCAAGCATTCTTATCCGCGCGACTACTGTCGTGGGAAACTTCAGGATATTGTTGTAGCAATAGATTCATGTGTCCTGCCATACAATATGTGTGGTTATGTTTTTTCTTCTTATAAAATTCTAATTCAAGACATACACTAAAAAACTAGAAAGAAACTTATTTATATTAATTTACACTAAGGTTTCGACAATACATTCCACAACATGTTCCTTGATTGTTGAGTCTCAACTTGGAACGATTGTCATTTTGCATTTTTGCTCGCTTGATTTGGGGACAATCTATCGCGACAACAATACCACAAAAACACTTGACTGAGACAAATCTGCAGTAATATTAACAGCCTGGGTATCAAACAAAATATGTACAATATATTACTTTGTAGTTCTAGATTAGCGCTAAATGACGTGTAAGAAAGCTGTTGATTGCTTGCACGTTTGCTTTAGCATGACCAGTCCTAGACCCTATAACTCTGCACAGCACAATCAATTCTAGACCATGAGGCTCTAGGACTGTGTACTGTACATCCAGTTCTAGACCCTAGGACTCTGTACAGCACAATCCAATCCTATACCATAAGGCTCTAGGACTGTGTACTAAACATCCAGTCCCAGACCATAGGACTGTGTGCTGTATAACCAATCCTAGATCATAAGGCTCTAGGGATGGGTACTGAACATTCAGTCCTAGACCGTACCACTGTGTACTGTATAACCAATCCTAGATCATAAGGCTCTGGGACTGTGTAAAAACCAGTCCTAGACCCTGGAGCCCTAGGCTGTGTACTGCAAGCTCCTGCACTCGTTAACACATTGGAGTCTGTAATAGAATAGCTTATTGAATGACATCATCTCTTCCCCCTGCAATAAGAAGAATGCAAACAGTCAGAAAAAGGCATTCACTGGTTTCTCATTGGGGTAACTACATCTCTAAACATGCACCAGATATTTGTTTACATTTTTAGTTGTAGGTTTAGGCTATTTTTAATATTGCGGGAATGGTGGTCACTGATAGTAACTCTTCTATTTTTCATTTCTACTGATTCTCTCAAACAAGTTGTGCTGATTTGAATGAAAATTTCCTGGAATCATAACTTGGGACAAAAAAGGCCAACCATACTATGGTACTGAAAAGTCAAGTCTTGGTAGAAGACAACCTAGGTCTACTGGCCTTGAAATTAGAATACTGTGTATAGGGCCATACAGAAAAACCTTTTTTTGATTATTTCCTTTTGACACTATTTCCCTTTCATACTCACCAGTCTTCAGGCCAGTTACAGAGTAAAACTGAACAAGATCATGAATAATTCAGGAATATCAATAATGTTCATGTGACACGATAGGAAATTTATGAATTGGGTGAAAGGGAAAGAGAGAGCAGTAGCTTACCGAGGTTCGCAAGTAGATAGGACTATTTATGGTGGTGATGCAGCCGGTGACAGAACATCGCTGTGTTCTGTCAACGGCTGCATCACCACCATAAGTAGTCCTATCTACTTGTGAACCTTGGTAAGCTGCTGTTCTCTCTTTCCCTTTCACCCAATTCATATATTAAGCCTCAGGCCATTTTCCTGTACACACCATGATAGGAAATGTGTTGAGCTATACATTATTTCATTCATTTAGTCCTGTCATCAAATGTAGACAGGAAATGATGCAACCAATGATATTGTAATTGCATTTATAATTGGAGATAGTGCTAAATATACACTTTTAAGCAACAAAAGCTATTTTTGGAATCGAGTATTCTAAAAGAGAGTGGTTGCTACGTACCTTACTTTAATTGGACGCTGTTAGTTTACAGAAGAACACATTTTCTCTTCTTCACTGGCTCTGGAGGCTCCAGTGCCGCTAAGATTGCTTCATCGAATACATTCTTTAGTCCTTTCTGAAACATTGCAACAATGCACAGTTAGTACTGTCATAGGAATAAACACTTTGCTGGATAGAACACGCATAGACTAATAAAACACTATCCATCCAGCACTCGACATTTAGTATCAGTGGGTCGCTTTCATACACTACTGCTAGTTTTCTACAACAATATCCCAGAAACCTTCAAAATATATTGTCACATCATTTATTTCAAGTCATAATAAATTAAACTAATAAAAACTAAACCGAGGAAGAAAATCAGAGTTCGGAAACACATCAAACTAAATTGGGAGAGAGCTGCCCTCTGAATCTCAGTCTACAAAGAAACCACTTTGAGAAACCAAAGTCAACGTTGAGCGTGGGTTTGAGTCCATAAGGTACGGGTTTTTGTAATCGACTTTCACTTTTTTCCTACAGTCGCTTATTTATAACTGTTCAATCAAAGTTTAATTCGAAGTGTTTCTTCTGACACAATATAAAAAAATGCAGCGCTTGCTATTCAAGTGTGTTTTCATCTTCACGATGACTTTTTATATCCTATCTCTTCCACACAGAGAACCATTGTTGTCGCATGAAAGTTGTGAGTCGAGACCACCATTAGGCCCATAACATTGTAAATAAAAGTTTTAAAATATAATGCTGTGTCAAAAATATTTCTTTCATAAGATAGAAACATGTTTCATTCAAACTTCAATTTCTGTTTTACCCTCGTCTCAACTTCACATCTAGGCCTCTGCAGTCCATCTATGTAGGGCCTATTGTTGGCAATTTCCCAACGCCCTCAGTACTTAAGAAAGTATGGATACGATAGACTACAGATAGGCCTATATATATAGAAACTATAGATAGCCTACGACTACAGACTACAATTGCAAGTAATATTATACGAATCAGGTCCATGTTTTCTGTGTTCTATCAAGAAGTAACTATCATACCGTACCTGTGTTAGGGCAGAGCACTCGACATATTTTACCGCCTTCAGTTCTTTGGCCAGTTTCTCTCCTTGCTCAAATGAGATGGGCTTCTGTTTATTCTTGGCTAGCTTTTCTATTGTTGCCGCGTCATCTCGTAGATCTATCTGCGTGCCGACGAGAAGGAACGGTGTCTTCTGGCAGTGGTGTGTGATCTCAGGCACCCACTACAAGTGACAACAATAAAACAATTCAACTATCAAGTTCTTAACTATGATTCTATGAATCAATAAAGAAGACAAATATGAAAAGGTAAAAGTAATAAAAAGAAGAGGGAATACAGATTTAATGCAGATTTCAAATACTAATAGAATATATAATTATTGCCTAATATAAACTCAGATCATTGAAATATTGTTGTAGGTCCTCAAGTCAAATATAGGCTACAAGTCCCTAGGAGGTTTAGGTGGATGCTAGTTCAAACTGTCTATGAATATTTCTATGATTTAAACATTTTGAATTCAAAATGGACATTCTAAATGAATTAAAGGTTTATGGTACTTATAGGCTATAGGCTGTATATAACCTGAACTGATAGTTCAGTCTTTATAGTTGAGGTTTGTAATATTTTGTAAAATATAAAGAAGTTCTTCGACTGCTACGAAACAACACCAGTGTTATACCTTTTCTTTGACATTTTCAAACGAGGAAGGTGAAACTACTGAGAAGCAAACTAGGAAGACGTCTGTCTGAGGATATGAAAGTGGTCGTAGCCTGTCGTAATCTTCTTGACCTGCCGTATCAAATAAGCCTAGTGTGTACGGCTCTCCTCCGATCATCACGGTCACGGCATAGTTGTCAAATACCTGAAATATTTCAATATAATATGAAGAAGACATTCACCAAGTTTCATTCATGGCCCTCTCGATCATAGGTATTTCATACGCCTCATATGCCTAAATATAAGAAAACGTCGTCTTGTTAAAAAGGAAGAATCAATCAAAAACAAGAAAATGAAAGAATGAAAAATGTAATCAAAATTGATACGGATTGGCTTGCTTTTGCTAGTTGAAAAGGGAGAATCAAAGAATCAAAAACAAGTAAATGAAAAATAGAATGAAAATTGTTACTGTTGGCTGCTTATGCTGAGTATTAATTCAGCTCACTGAAGAATGAACATTTTAATAACTTCTATCACACTCAATTTTGAATGTAAAATTAAATGAATCATTTAGCCAAGAGTGCATATATGTCGTTATTACTTACCGTTGGCACGTATTCTGACGGGAACTTATTTGTGGTATATGAAATAAGCAGACAAGTTTTACCAACAGCTCCATCGCCCACCACAACGCACTTGATAGTTTGCATTTCTAGTATTCACCTGCAACAGTAAAACGTGGGACAATATCGATTAGAAATTAGGATACAACAAGAAACATGGAACAATAAAAACAAAGAATGGGAATAATTTACAACTTGAATCTATTACCCATGTTGGCTTAAATCTGTGAAAACCTACTGTAGAAATAACAGTGATGGGAAACAATTTGTCTAGGATTCAGTCCATCCAATCAGACTACTCCCACTAGTTTACCTGCACTCCCTTCTACTCCCTCACCCTAAATTGTGATGCCACTGTCCACTGATAAACGGCACTAGTGTGGGTGATTGTAGGCCTACCGTTATGAGTCGTCACACTTACCAACTTACTGTTCAGGTAAGATCGAAGTAGGCCTACTTGATCTCAGAGTTTTATACTACTAGTCCTAACTGCTGTCCCAATCCCTTATAACTCTAATACTGCCAAATTGGCACTGATATCAGTGCCATGAATATAGTAGCTACAGCCAGAGTCAACATACTACAACAGAGTCTATGCATAATAGTCAGGCATGGTTGCACTCAAACAAGAAAAAACACTTGAAGCCAAGATTTCGGTAATTATGCAGATTAGGGAATACGGTCGGGTGAAGTCTGATATTTTCTTATTATCCTATCATCCCTCGATCATTAATCATCTGCTAGGTAGATTCAAATGTCGTTCTGATGATCGTTTCATCATTTGAAAACAATGTTTTGTTAATACCGGTATTCGTTTGTATTGAAAGCTATCTTCGTGAACAACTATGGGTGCACACTTGAGATGTTGGCGGTTGTTTTTGGCATCTACTAGCGGTGTTGCATGTGGTTTACTCCCCGGTTTTGTCGCTCCATCGGGCCATGTGGTTCTTATCTGTCACTACGGTACCTCACTGCCAGACGCCATTCAGTCGGTGGTTGCAATTCGTGTGTGCTAGGGGTGTGGGCTTTAGGTCGTATTACAGAGGACGATGCGCATTTATGTGAGTGGCTGCATGAACATGGGTTGTTACGGCTGACAAGGCGAAGATTGGCAAGCGAAAATATAATAGGGGCAGGCGTGTTGACGGCGTATCTCTAACGGACTATGAATAAACCTTTTGTTGCTGTACCGGATCATACCAAGGAGACCCTGAATAAGGTGAACAACCATTGTTTCCGATTGTTGAGCCGCATACAATTGTCTTGCTAACGAGGAGTTCGTCCATCTATCCGTCAATCACAGTTTACACTTCTCGACTAGTGGATCAACGCACATATGCAAAATATATAGGGCCTAGAGAAATTGGCAGCAGGTGCGTGCGAGGGTTCAGCGGTTTGGTCGTCATCTACATCATTATTACGGATACTTGTACAAGTTTGGGTGGAAGCAAACCGTCCCCATGCACAAAAAAAAAGATTCACACTTTTTTTGGATGATTGTCACAATTATGATCCTGAGGGTGGGGACGTTGCAGGCAAGTCGAGCGATAATTAGTGCGGCAACAACGCTATCCAAAATGGCAAACCTATAACATTTTCCAGTAAATTTGTCATGCTTGGTACCATCCCTACTTTGCAAATTCGATCCTGGAAATGGTGTTTTCTAATAGATAAACATTGAATCTATCGAAAAAAGGCGCCCGACCAAAAAAAATGTTATCCTAAAATTGAATAAAACAGTTCTAAACAGCACGAAATTACACGGACATTGATCACAGTCAGCCATCTTTTGAGGTTAGGACATCAACCTTGACCAACTAACCCACCATTTGGTACCGAGTAACACAAAATTACCCATTTTCCCTGTCTGTGCATTTGGAGTGAGTAAAAACATGGAACCACATTAGAATGTTTTTTTTTTGTGTGTGTTTTCTGAAAGATCTTGTTTATATCATTCAGAAAAAGTTGCGGGAGGTTGAGAATTGTTGTTTTTTATAGTTTTTAAACTCACTTGAATCTAATGGTTTTTGCATGTTGTTTGATAGGGGTGGTGCTGGAGGGGGTGATTTTTGTTGGTTAGGTTAGGGGTTAGGTTGATGCCGTGGTTGGCGAGGAGGGGGCATCTGGAAGGTGTAATACGTCCGGTAGGTTAGTGGTGGAGGTTGGGATAAAGAAACACAAGTAGGCGTGCTCAGTGTCTCTGTAATTTTACCGAATGTTGGTCTATGCTGTTGATTTGTGAAATGTTACATTAAATTTCATCATTCGTAAACAGCACTTGCGTCGAAAAAATTTCAAAAATAGGCGTGTTCTCCAATCTGCATATCTAACACAATTTCTTGATATGAAAATGATGGAAATCTACAAATTCATGCTACTAAATTTGTAAAGGCTAGGGGCCTAGTGTGGCTGTCAGGAATTTAGGGTAATTTCTTAATTGTAGGCCTAGGCCTGGGGCCTAGTAGGTCTAGGGCCTAAACTAGGCCTAGTTAATCATGCTCATAGAATGCTCATAGTTTGTTAATTTTTGCTACCCATAGCACTAGGCCTAATTGCCACTACGCTCTCCGTCTACAGGCAATAACTCTCAAATATAGCCTAGTTCTAGGATAAGGGCCTAAGACTAGGTCTAGGCCTAGCCCATTTTTTGTTAGCCTACAGCATTGACAAATTCAATGCCTACAGAACTCTTTTCAGATCTGTCTTGACAGATCTATTCTATGATGGCTCTTATCTTTCAGACTAGACCTAGTACGCCTGGGTAATGAATCTTATTTGCATTCCCAAGTCCATTAGGCTTAGCATATCAAGTTTACTGCTACGGATTGAGGTCTTTAGTATCATCAGTTTAAATCTATAGAACCTACACCTCAAGTCAGGCTTCAAGCACAGGTCTCTCTGTACTATGCTACAACCTTAACAAATAGGGGCCATCTTGATTGCACGTCGGGATGACTGAGTAGGCTAGGCCCCCACTGTTTCACTATTTAGATAAAGAGTAAGGTACAACACATCGATTGACAACCATTCACACGATACGCATTACGACTTCTGCTAGTTTCCAATAATATAACTATAGATATAAGTATAATAAAAGAGAAGTATAAATAAATGTGAAAACTCACGATCTGGGCGTCAACAATACTGCTTCTGAGTAATAAACTAATTAATAACATTATTTTCGTTCTCGTGCCGCTCATAGATGGCAGTACCGCAGTAGGAACTGAATCGACATGGGACAATCGAGATGTCGAAAAATTCATCAAGTTGGTTGCAAACTTCAGTGCATTTATAGATATTTAAAACTACAAATCCATATGTGATACTGGTAGGCCTACAACTTTTTTGCTTTGCTATTTTTAATTATATCTGTTTGTATATTTCTAATTTTGCTTTTATTGTGATGATATCTTGAAGATAAAACTGTTGATTTAAAAAATTCAGCCCAAATTCAGCACAGGGACTTTTTGCCTACATTACATGGGCTTGTGTTGTTATTGTTTTGTATTTATGTAATGTATGTATGTTCTTTACGACAAATGCAAGAATAAAATAATAATGATGAAAATAAAAAAAATCTGTGATATCTCACATGTCCAATATCTGTTTTTAGATCAAATAGAATAGGATAGGATAGAATTGAATAGAATAGTTTTTTATTGGTTTGTTTACATACTGCTTCAAGCACAAGGCAGTATAAACAATTTAATATAGATTGGTAATTTAACACCAACGTGATAATAAAATCGAAATAAATGTTGTATTTGGAATTACATATTTGACCAAAAAAAATCTGAATGGTGTGGATTGTCAATACATTAGGGCCTAATTACGTTTTGTTTCTAAAAAAGACTATCAATTTAAACCTAATTAACGACGAAGAACAACTTGAATAAAGTGAATGTAAAGAAAAACTAAAAGAAAATGTTGAACAAAATTGATTTCGAAAAAGTCTCTTAACAAAATATTGTGAACGTTTAAAATATCGATATCCTATTATATTCTAAACTAGGAAAACGCCATACATGCGTTGTTAGACGAGCGTAATAGTATGGGTAAAAATGGGTAAAAACTGCTTCGAGTGCTACCAATTTAGCACATTTTATGTTTTTTCTTCCAAATGACTGACCCGATCAAGCTGAAAATTTCCAAAAATGTGTATCAAAATGTAATTCAACTTCATGCAAAATTTCATTTTTTTGGAAAATATTTTTTTTTCTGCCGTGTTATTCTAATGGGTATTTTTGAAATTTCTAAAATTCATAAAAATAAAAGTTACCACCCGATAATGCCACAAAACATACAGAACCAAGTTAGATGAGGAACAATATTGAAAAAAGTTTGAAGTTGATAGCTGTAGTCGTTTGATCTGTGGAGAACCGACCAAAAAACATAAAGACAAAAAAAGGAGAAAAAAAAAACAACACCAATTTTTTTCAGTATGTTAAATTGAATCCTCGCTAATGCTCGTCTAATTATCTTTGGAATTATTAGAATTAGGGAAGAATCACTCCCGAGTCCCGTTTATCTGGGAATGAAAATTTTGTTTCTGAATTTTATTTCAAGATTAAAATTTGAAAACTTTAAATATTGTGCTTATTGTGCTTGTTTTATTATTGTGCTTATTAAATATTTTGAATTTGATTTCATCCCCAGTTTATGTAATGCAAAATTCGAAAATGTTTAATACAAATTCCATGCTAATGTTAATTTGTTTCGTTTTATTCGACTAGCGAGTTATCCCATAAGTTTTGACAAAATTCGGGTTCCAAAGAGGTAACTGGCTGCGTGCAAGAGTGTCTCCAAAGCCACTAAAGAGGAAACGAAGAAGAAGGAGAGAAGGCGAAATACAGTTTCCAAACGACTGCCGTCTCTTTCACTGTTACGCGAATCCTTTAACATTGACGATAGGAAGCTTCGATGCGGACGTCGTAAAAAGATCCAACTCCAAGTTGATTAGGCCATAGTTGACAAGACAAGTTGATTAGTAATAATCTTTGGTAATAATTAGAGAGGCTCTCTAGTAATAATTAGGCCCTTGTTGAGTTTGTGCAGTGTACATTGTGCGACTTGAAGATGGAGAAGGACAAATCCCATTTTGATGGCGGAAATAAAGCACTCAAGTATGATGAACCTCCAAATTCAAGATTATTTATAGTCTGTAACAGAAATATTACCGAAGATGATTTTCGTAGCTCTTTTGCCAAGTATGGAACCATAGAAGAAATATGGGTCGTTAAAGACCGGAACACACAGGAACCTAAAGGTAAGCTAACTGCTCTGCCAAGCCCAACCTAGTAGGCCTAGGCCTAGGCATTGAGTTTGTAGGCCTAGCATAGGTCTACTCTTACTGCCAGGCGTAGCTACCATTGCCTTACCCGATCCATATCCTTTATATCCATATCATTGACATTACCGTACCAGCTTTAGTAACCAAAATTACCTAAGCCTAGGCTTGTTGTTGGTGGGGTGACTGAGGTTCTCACGCAAACCTTAAGTAGGCCCCGTAGAATATGCCATAGATAAAGTAGTCTCCAAGTAGGCAATGACGCACGATGGAAACTCAATGACGATGCCTATGATAAGTTGACTGATCAGCACGCTCCTAGGAGCATTCACTCGCATCAATATTCTAGCAGACAATATTTCACATGATCTTGAGCATGATCAGTCTTGCTCCTGGCGCGATTACACTCATAACACTACCACGGTCATAGACTTTTTAACCAGGGCTCTGATGCTCTATTGTGTAAAGATAGTTATGTACTCAGTGCCTAGGCCCAGAGTAACTGTGTGCTTGCGGTAAGGTTTACATTGAGTTACGGTACAACCGGGTTATTTATACATAAAAAAAGGAATCGGAAACACCCGAGGCAAATGAACGTTGTTCCAGGTTATTAGTTACAAAATCAATGGAATAGGCCTATAAACCTCACATACTGAACCCTAGTCCTGTTATCGTTGATAATAATTACAAAAAATTATTGAACAATAATTGTGAGCAATTATTTCACAGAATCTTTTATTGCTTGGCCCAGGTTGATTAAGTAGGCCTGGTTGTAAATAGCTAGCATTAACCGTCTCAAGAAAGATTCAGAGAGCCAAACTTTTTTGTGGGAATGCCATAGCCCTCTTGATTTTTCTCAGACTTGTTGGTTGCAAATATGACTACTAGGTAGATCGAGCTGAAGATATGGTACAGTACCGGTACTGAGTCCTGAGGCAAAAAATTTAATTTCACTCTATCTAGCTAAAACCTAAGAAAATCAAAGTGATGGATACCCTGCGCGACCACTCGCGGTTTAATAGGTTTCTAACTGATCTAAACAAAAATACATTGTATTTAGGCTGTAGGCCCTGATTATTTTCTACAAAACGGCTCATCCGACTTATGTAAAGCTCCTGGTATAGTGTTTACAATTATTGTGTATTTCTCTGAAAATTTGAATTAAAAAAAAAACAAAAAAAAGGTTTTGGTAAATTTCAAGGTGTTTTTTTCACAAGTGGTGCAACCGTTTGGGTCTCAAACCTATAGGCCTGCAGCATTGATCTAGATGATGACAGTATCGAGCTAAATGCGTGTCAAGTTTCATCAAAATGTGTGCTTTCATTTGACCTGTGGAGCGCAAAAGAAATAAAAATAGACTGGATTAAATGTGTTTTGCTTACGGTTAAATTCAGTCTTCACTTCATTCATTGAATAATACCAAAAAATCTGTCTTCGTACAACATAGTAAAATCTCCAAATTTAGACCTGAAAAAGTCTGGGAATTTTCACTCTTAGCAAGTTGTTATGTAAGCCCTGTTTGATTGACTGTTGGTAGGTGTGACTTACATCAAGTTCTCCAAGACTTCGGAAGCAGCACTGGCTTTGGAAGAAATGAACGGAGAATGCATAGGCTCGTTCCCGAGACCCTTGAAAGTTATGATTGCACACAGGTAATCACAAGGTCGTGGTTATTCATTTATAAGGCAATCAAAGATGCGGGATGATTCAAAATAACTCAAGGTGCATTTAAGCAACCTTCCGTGCTTTTTGTTTCTTTCTAGACATTTCAAAAATATTATTAGTAGGCCTATATATTATATATTATTTATGTATATAGTTATATATTATTTAGTATTTACAATATTCTTTACAAATAATTTCCTAGTCTCGTTCTTTGTCGCAGAATAAACTAATATACCGGTAGACCTATAGCTCGTAGCACAGTGCATTTAAAGTTGGTATGGTGAACATAAAAGCTATTTGTCGTAGATATTTTAGTTTAATGATTGATAGAGCATTTGAGTAAGTTTCAATTGTTGAAATGCTGAGTTGTTACTAAATCATTGTTTCAACAGCCGGGACCAAGGCTCGAAGAGGGAGATGAATGAAGAGGAACGTCTCCTTCGTCTGTTCTGTGTGGTTCCGAAGACGTTCACGGATAAGATGCTACGTGAACACTTTCAGCAGTTTGGCGACATAGATTACGTGTCTGTCGTGAAGGATCGAGACACGAAGGAAAGCAAAGGTTTTGCGTACGTCAAGTATCATCGGTAAGTCTAAATACGTCTCATGGTTATAGAATAGGACAACAAGAGATCACGTTTTCAAAAGGGCACTTGGTTCTGAATATTATGAAAAAAATGATAAAAAATAAAAATCTTCCATTTCGCTGTAATTCCACGTCTTGTATTGCCTTAATAGTAATCATGATTATGTTATTAAATCTGGATATAAATAACAGATAAACGTATTTGAATGATAGAAGAGAAGCATTCTGGTATGACATCAATGTCTAGAAAAAGTTTCAAGGCGATGTGTTATTTTTTCTGATCTGTGTGCGCACCATAAAAACTAAAAAAAAAGCAATTACATTTTAGACACAAATCCTGATTTTTCATCTAATAATAATTAAACCTTGATTTTCATATGTAAAAATCGTAAGCTACTTTTTTAGCTTGGGCATACCTATTGAAATATAGGATGTAAAAATATAGTATCAGGTAAGTTCATCAATTCTCATGTGTAGGCCTACTGTTTGTATCAGTATCTTGGAAGTAACCTAGCTGTTTCTACCAAATTAGAATTTTTGTGTATCACACTGTTGAAGAATTAACTTATGGCTTGCAGTCATCTCTATGTATTGATAGACAGTTCTCTAAAGATCGATGTTCGGTCTGTTCTATGCTGTAGAGTGTCGCATGCGGCCAAGGCATTCGAAGGCTGCGACCGTACGTTTCGAGCAGTATTTGCCGAGCCCAAGAGACAGAAGCAAGCAACTCCAAGCTTTGACGGTGGATATGATCGGTACTCGGGAAACCAACCAGCCACGGCATCCGCACAGTGGACAGATAACGGTCAATTTAGTAAGCACATTCGACTATAAATATAAATTTGAAAAGAAAAAGACTGTCAGAAATGTCACAATTATAAATATGTATAAACATGTTAGAAACATGTAAACATAGAAACATGTTAGAAACATGTAGAATTCAGACCTCAAAGCATTAAAAAAAATCCATTTGAATGAAAACATGAGTGACTGTATCTGAATAGTAGTTGGAATTGTACTTTCATTAAATATTACTTAGTATTCAGAATGATTTAAAACTATTTTATTACCTTAGTACGTACTTATAAAAAAGTCTTCTATCACTGTTGTGTTTCCTTCTAGCAGTATACGGTACCATATAACTTACCGTATCTGGAAAGTGGAGTATTGGTAATACATTAGTAATAAATGTTGCTTAAATGTATTTGGCTATCTATACTGCCCAGGAATTTCATCTATATTCTTATATGTTGTAGGCGTCGTAATTTCATGCAAATTACTAAATATCCCTATTGAGTACTGATACTGTTTCTTGTTTTCAGTTGGTGCTTATACGTTAGTTTTAATATGTAGTTGTGTTGTGCAGTGGATACAGGGGGAATGCCAGGAAGAGAGGAAGGAGCGCTACGAGTTATAGCCTCTCCGTCGCTCAACCAGGATCAGCTGTGGAGACTGTTCGACTTGATACCGGGCCTCGACTACTTGCATCTGGATAACAAGTCACGAATGGTATTGCCTCACTACAGCTCTTTTAATATTATTTCAGTTTGCATTGAAAGTTGTTTAATAAATCAAGCGCAGCGTGACTTATGGAAATAGTCTCGTTGCGTTTGTGTTCCTCGTCTGTCGCCTGTGTCGATGTTTGATCGTAACGTGCTATGTTGCAGGGTAAAGGGCAGGCGGTGGTCGTGTACAACAACCTTCAGGCAGCTCAGTATGCCCGGGAGAAGTTACATGGATTTGAATATCCGCCCGGCCAGCGGCTCATTGTCAAACAGGAGCCCGGTGGAGACCCAAACCATATGGCTATGTAAGCTAGAATTCTATTGAAATCATTGAAATCAATTTTTCACAGTGTATCTTGAAAACATGGTAGACAATCACATAGTCATTAATCATTAATACTGGTGTTATACCTTCAACCTTCAAACTACAAGTTTGAAGGCTACTGCTATCTGTTCTACCAGTATTGACTTGGGGACTCTATTTGAAAAATTTATGAATTTTTATGACCTTCGATCTAATGAAAACATCGTAGATATAGGCCTAGACTGGATATAGGCCTTCATGGACTGTTTGTTTGACGTTTCATTATTTTGAAAGTCGGTACGGTATGTCAAGCTTTTTGTTTTCCGCATTGTATTTATGTGAAGGGTTTTGATTTCAGGCGAAACAATCCTCCCCGAATGTCTCCCCTTGCTTCAGGAGGAGGTGGCCGGTCTACTACTGGCCTACAGAGCGATCTGGCAACACTGGCAGAAACTATTGCCAGACAAGCTACGTCGCTGATGCAAGCCGCTGGCCTCGGACCTCGTAAGTTATTTGGCCACCATAATTATATTTGATTTCACATTTTATGCATAGAGAATTTACGTGAAAACATGAGTCCTCGAAGGATACTGCCATTAGATGTAACCCTGCTAATACAGTTATTTGAAATTTTGACTTGTTGACTGTTTCAGCTACCAGCAATGCAGTGAATAGTAGGTCACCTGAAATGTTTGATCCCAACTTCTGTTCTGTCAAGCTGCCACCACTGCAGCCACTTGCCTCTGTTGACGCTGAAACTGCCGAGCGGTTAGTCTTGCTATTAACATAAAATATACCACTATTGACTTATTATAGGATTTATTTTTGTTATTGTTTATTCTCACTTATTATTTAGGTCAAGAGAAAATAGTCATTTATTTGTTGATAATCGAGTTGACATTCTCAATAACTTATCGATAAGGCCCTAGGCAGCTAGGCCAATATGAAATTATTGTTTATTCTGAAGAAATCTCTGCTACTGTAAGCATGAATTTTTGTTTCCTTTGACTGCGTAGTATAACCATACCCGGAAGTACCTAAACTGGATCGAAACTAATTACTGGAGTAAGGGCAGATTTGCTTACATTCCTCCTTCATGGACCTCTTCATTAGAATTAAATTCAGACACTGATTCATGGGCATCTGCTTCTTTTATTCTTAACCGGCACATGCTGAAACTCAAGTCTTGTTTTACGTGCATTTTCCTCACGAAATCACCACTTTTCCTGATTGAAATTTAGTTAATCTTTTTGTATTGTGTGTGAGAGGAAGTCGTGACAAGGATCGAAAGTATATGCAGGAAATTATTCATAGGGGCCTCTTAAATGATCATGTATCATTGTGTCTTCTTGGCTCGCTGTGACGTACAATCTCCATACTGGCCTGCTATTAATAACGCTCAGCCGTTCTGAGACTGAGTACGACCGTTCCACTAGAACAGCTCGTGAGCTTTCGTCTAGGTCATCACTCGTAGTCACACAAAAGACACGAGAGCAGCGAACGACTTGAAGTGCTTATTTTCTGAAGCTCATCAGCTAGCTACGTTCATTTGCCTGGCGCGTTTCTTATTCCTAATACATTTTTTATTTCATATAAATAACCCGGTTCCGAATCGGTTTATCGGGTACCCGGTTGACAAATGTATCACTTGATGTCATTCCTGATTAAAACCGAATGCTGGAGAGATTTCATTGACATAGCGTGTAAGTAATTTCTGAATTGTGACTTTCAGTTTGTTCATCGTATGTCAAAGAGGGCCCCCGCCTACATACACAATGCGCGACGTTTTCTCTCGTTTCGGTCATCTCATCGACGTCTACATGCTCAGCGGCAAGAACTGTGGCTATGCCAAGTATGCTAGCAAGGAATCAGCTGATAGAGCCATACAGGTACGTTAACTAAGTGAAAATCAGCTTTTGGTTGTTGAATATGCGCCCAGATTAGATTGGGGCAATAAATCCAACTTACCTGGAATTTAACAATTTGTAATTGGTGATTATTTATAATTGACTGTAATTAGTACTTAATTACTGTAATTATGTAGGGCTGGTTATTGGGATATCAGGTAGGGATGATGACTATTTTTTAGTATAGTTGAAGTAAAGATATTGTACTCAGACCCAGTTTCACAAAATATTAGTGGATTTAGTAATTAATTAATGAACTTGTTATCATAAAATTCAATTTTTAAAATAAATAAAAGAATTTGATGAATATTGAATGATTTGGTAGTTGTTAGAGATTTTTTTTTAAGAATGTATTCAATTTAAGAGAAACATTCTATGTGACCGCAAGTGTATCGTGTCAGACTCGAGCTGAGATAATGTTTGCTTGCAGACGATGCACGGTCAAGAGATTCTGGGAATACGATTAAAAGTGATGGCTGCGGACCCTCGCAACGACGACCGCCGCAAGAGGCTGAGAGTCGACGATCAGTGAATCTATGGCCTTGGTGAGTACGTTGTTAACGAGACGACATTTTTCAAGTCTGAGACTTACTTGTGGAAGGCGTCAATAAAAGTGAAAATTCCAACTCTTGAGAGTGTGTTATAGTTCAACGTCTCAAAATTTAACAACGCGTATGCCGCCTCTCCAAACCGCATGTGTTATGCGATGCATGACTGTGTATTGGCATTCTGCGTGGTCCCTACCAGTTGTATTTAAACACCGTATCTTACAATATTACATACATATGAATTGTGAAAAGCCCTTTTAGGTAAAATTGTGTGCAAATTGAAGTTTGTTATATTGCACGCAGAGGAGTGAACAAATAATTCAAATATACTGTGATGACTGAGTTCTATCTTTTTAACATTCGTTCTACTCTTTTTTGTACCAGTTGTTCTGTTAGATGGCCTGTACCAAAATTATTTTGGGAATTCTGGAGGATTTCCAAATCGGCAATTTTCCATTGGAAAAGGAAAGAAACAAATGTGAATAGCCTAGCTATAAATGCAGTCAGTCAATAGAATTGACGGATTAGTTCCCATGTGAACGATCGATGCATGTGTTAACATTTGTTTTTTCCCGCAGCTGACTGGCAGCCAAGCCTACTTGACCTATAACAACGCACGACTCTTTGAGACTTACTTGACGACTTGGCTGCTCTTCACGTCCACGATATGTGACTTTACGTTCAATGCTACCACACTGAATCATACCGTGTATTTATTATGTGACTTAAATTAGGAGACTGATGTTGTCCAGTATGTCGTAGTGAAGTATTTGTTTATTTGTTTTTTCTCGTTCAGTTGATGTTGAGTTGAAAGTATTACCGTATGTAAGTTAGCGGCCTGAAACGGCTGGACTAAGCCGCACGTACACTGGAAAACATTGTGTGGGTGCCTACCTTCTTTGAGACTGTTATGGCTAGGGTTGTTAGAATGCTTGTAATTTTGAGTCGAACTCTTCCTAGAAATTTAGGTTTATTTCGTCTAAAAACGTAATTTGAAATGGAGAATCCGTACTGAAAACCTGAAATGTCAGTTAACATCAAACTCATAAGCTAGAACATAGCACTGAATGTAATTTTTTATGTGTAAATGTTACATATATACCGTAATTACGGTATATATACAGATTTGAACCGTTGAACGTATAGGCCTACATGTTCCATATTTTTTTATGTATGTTCAAATGTTATTCTGTCCACCATCTTCAGTTTTCACATCTTTTCCTGATATCAAATTTTATATTTCATTATCCATCGGCGTATCAATCAATAGAAAATCTATCACATTTTTTCACACAAATAGCAGTGAATCGCACATATAGAACTTTTTTTTTTTTTTTCAATAATTTCTAAATTACTGTAGGCCCTACCAATTTTTACTTATTAGGTAGTTATACTTACCGTATTTATTAGTTTTGTGTAACCTCACTTGCATGCACTTTGATTTCTAATTTTCTATATGTGTAAGGAATTGTGAATCAGATTTGCAAACTATTTCTAAGATTCAAGTTGGTTTCAAAAACTATTCATAAAAAATACCTAATTTGCACATCCAAGTCTTCAATTCAATCTTCGGGCATAGCTATTTGTGTCGTCTGGGCCAGTACAGTCTCCTTGTTCCAAGCCTAAGGACGAGTATCAATGTGTTCTGTAGGCCTACATGTGTGTATATCGGTATGTACATATATATATATATATATATATATATATATATATATATATATATATATATATATATATATATATATAAGGCCTAAATATATCAGGCCTTATCAACATGCACTAGAAAGCTTCAGGTTGTTCCACGTCAACCACTGGTGTTATGCCTGTATCTATTTTTATAAATTTGCATATAACTATGCATAAAAACATTTCCCAGCTTATATTGACGTCATATCTTGTTGGACTTATATTAAAGACTTAACGGTTCGTTGCGGCTTAGTTCAACATGAATCAAAGGGCATTAAAAATGCAGGAATTTTGTACAAGCGAATGAATTAGGAAAATATAAAGTAATTTTTAATAAAATTCACCATTTTTGCCGAGGCTTTATTCACATTTAATTTAGTGTCACTCGTCTGTATTGGTAAGTATTTATGTGACGCAGATGTGCAACAAGGCGTGTTATAGCTCTAAGCTCTAGTATCGTACAAAGTATGAACCTAGGCCCAATAAGACCTGAAGTTTAGTGCTTGGGCTATTACTCATTTCCCCGGTTTATTAGCTATATAACTGTCAAAAATGTTGAAAACGGTCCAGTTCAAATGTCTTTCTCATTTATCTTGCTTGTGTATTTCCACAAGCTTACAACAAGCAAGTCATTGATGTACAACTGTGTTAGGTATTATAGAAGTAAGCGTACAGAATTGTGATCTTTAGAGGTATTTACGTACATTACATAAATATATGTAGGCCTTCCTACAATTAATTTAAACTGTAGTTTGTTCAATCGATCCTCCCGCCTTATATGTTTTCCATACTTCATACCAGGCATTACTTACTGTGTGGCTCACATTGAGATTATTGTGACAATATTCCATTAATTCCTTCAAAATTGGTCAAGAGCTCAAAAAAGTAATAATTTAAAACACAGATTTAATAAAAAAATGATATCTTTTGGATGATTATACATAAGTTGTATCATAATTCTAATTAGTTGGACACATAGATTTTTTTTTTAGATGAGCGGTAGTGAAGATTTCCATCCCACTCTTACGGAGCTTTGTCTGTGTGTTTTTTTTTTATTTATTTGTAAGCACTGTACAGGCCGCATGGTTTGACCGATCGACATGACACTTTTTCTTTAAATGTTAACTTCGAACTGTATAGTTTTTGGGTCAAATCGGTTGGACCGTTTTTGAGAAACGCCATCTCAAAAGTTCTAAAAACCTCATAAGATTAAGCATCATAATTAACCTCTTAAGCGGGCAAGAAAATTTGGAAAATAAAATCTCTTCGAAATAATTCAACTTCCCGCTGAATGTAAACACAATAGGCCTAATTATGTATACACACTATCAAAAATTGGTATGCAATTCGGACCTGCTGTTCTCAAGAAAATAATTTTATACATGTTTTTAGTCATCAAACAGATAGAAATATTTGCAGAAAAATGTGGCAGAGATGGATTCATGGCTCCTTAGATTCTATAGTAACCGAATGAAGTATATTTTGTCTGAGTCAAGGTGTACAGAGTTTTTGGTTGTACAGTACTCTATTTGGATATCTCGCTCATCTTATAACGCATATTCCGCGTTTGCCTAGTAGATACTAAATGGAAAGCATTGGAACATTTTGACTTGCAGCGGATGTCATATTACGGATTTTACCTATAATCCCAAAAGTAATAACTTGAGTTGAATAGTCGTCATACCGATACCATTTTGTAGCCCTATTGAATCTGTGTTTCTGATGAAGTAGAATTTTAACATCTGATTTTTTAATTTTACAATCACTAAAGGTGTACATACACTAAACCGTTTCCTGTGACGAGTGACTCTGGAGCCACTAATTGCCTTGATGATGATCGTGAAATCCGACCTATGTAAAATAATCTGTTGAATAATCTGTACACGAAGCATGGTTGAGAATATCCGAACGCATCAAGGCAACTGACTTGCGACACGTTCATCTCCTGTGACCACTGAACTACAGTAGTAATGCACACATTTAAAAATAGTGACTAATTTATTGGAGGTGTGGTATGTGTATAGCTATAAGATGAGTGAGTGTGAAACCGATGAGACGAGTAGGAGGAGGCCTACAGATTGAAACGAGCAATAACTGAATAAGAAGTAAAATAGAAAAGGGTGCAAGCTCTGGGGTACATTAATCTTTCAACTAGCTAAGAAGGAAATAACCAATGAGATTCGCTGCACACTTAATCTTGCCAACAAGTATGTACATGCTTTTAAGTAATCTTCCATGGCTCGATCTCAAGGTGAGATATTCTGACTAGACAAGACAGCACAAACCTTATTTATCACATTTTTTCATGCTTGGTAAATTATCTAAAAGTTATATTTTACACATTGATAATTAATCTCAGAGTAGTATACATTGTATCTAGTTTTGAAGTTGGGTTGTTGAGCTTTGAAGTGAGATTAAAGCAGTAGACGACGAACTGTGAAGATGGTGACGTGGCTCATGACTGTACTGTTGACGTTACGACAACTGCCAGCGCTACCTCTGACCTTACTGCATTGACACAATACTGCAGGTAAGACAAGACATAGAAGGGACTTACCAGGAATTTAGGATCATAAGGAAGTTGTTGGCTGAAGCATTCTTAATAATATGAACCAAAAACTTATTTTTCATCATATATTTTTTACATTCTATTATAGATGTGTCACAACTTGAACCAACTGAATATAAATTCTTTTTTTTTTCTATTCAAGGATATGTAAGAATAAGATAGAACTTTAGGTATGTAGGAAACTAATACAATTGGCATATGTATCTGATGAACGTCATTCAATGTAGGCCTACATGGAATTTCTATTTCTAATAATCGGAACTAATTTCGGAACTCGATGAAATGACGGAGAGAGTATTTTTGAAAATATTATTCAGGCTTATTTCTAACATTTGTCAAGTACAATCATCTTTCTTAAGTGTTGACTCATATAGGCAAGTTGTATTATTCTAATGAATAAATTATCTTTTTAATTTTTAAAATTATCTTCTTTTCTTAGTTACTATTCTAGTCAGAAAAGTACTGTGCTTACAGGGAAGGTGCATTTTCCAGTTCATCTATTTTTCTGTGATTAAAGTGACCTCAAAGTTGATTCAAACACACATACTACTTACATTTACTGCATTACTATTTATATTTACTGTATTACTGTATCCGACAATTCCAATATCCTGATCAGTAGATTTTCATTTCATTTGCGTGCTGTGATTTGGTTGTTGACAAATACATAATTATGACGCCGTAATTGGGAATGTAAGGATCTAGGAACACTTGACAAGAATCCAGGTGTGTAGTTATACATACAGTGACACAGTTGTTTGTATAGTGCATGTATTTATATTCAAATGGCTTGAACTATTTATGAAAATGCCATGGTCGCTATGCCACAGTACGTTTTTCCTGGGGGCTAGACTAAAAAAAAGTTATAAAAACTAACCAAAGTACAAAATTTATTGAAGAAACCTAATTTGTGATGGACAGTATGAGAAATGAATTAGTAATGACTAATGCTATACAGAAAAAGAGGAGCAAGTTATATGAGATAAATGAGGTGGGTACAGGTTGGAGGAAACACTCTTACCCTATATCATCCATCATCTCTCATATCGTCCATCACAAATTGATATTCGGTAAGTCAAGTCCTACTTTCCAATAATTACTGAAGAAACTATTTATCATGAAAGAGCATGTGAATGGGATCAAAAATAAAATGTACTACAGAGGTTCTACTTGTATTTAGATTGGAATGCAAGTAAAAACCAAAATTTCACATAGGCTCACTGTAATTTTTTTTAAATAATTCTTTCTAATCCTGCAACACCACATATAGCATTTTATGAGTAGTGATGTTGACAATGTGTTGTTTCAGGATTTCTGACCAGGATACCGCTACTCTTTTCCCCAAGAGATATTTGTTTCATACAAATGAATTGTGTTGCTCGTTGGACACTGTGCTTGCACTTGTAGAGGAACTGGGCGCAAAGTCATGAAAGAAGATGGCACTTCAGAAAAAGGTACAGTTATTTGTGAAATAATAGAAAATTAACAGATTGATACCTCATAATAGGTAAAGTGCTTCCTGTTTGTGAATTCAAGTTTGAGCATGAATGGTTAAACTGGTATTTTGACTTGTGTTAGGAGCACTAATGAAGTGTACATTGTTTATTGCGGCGGTTTCACCCACTATTCATATGGGGATTTTCTGATTTTCAATGTCATTTTCGAAAAGAAAGAAGAAGAGTTAAGTAGAGAATAATGATACTATTATCCTTTTGTATCAATTTTGTTCAAGAACAAAATATGCAACAAAAATACTCCAACATTCAGAAAAAGTTTCAAGTCGATTACTACTTAATCTGACCTATATGACGCATAAAAAAATATATATTGAAAAATCATGAAACTAATCAATCAGTAACTGCTCAAGTGCGGTACAATAAATATGAGCCCCTGTATGTGTATGCATGTGTAGCACGTGTAGCATACGCTTTCCATTTTCTATTTCTAATTGCCCGAGTATTGATCGGATTGATATTATGTAGAGAATAATGATACTATTATCCTTTTCTCTTTTCTTATTTGTATGTTATTTTTCTTATATATGTGTGACTTAATTTTGATAGTACCAATAAAATGAACTTGAACTTGACGAGCATCAGGCTAATGTAGCTCACGTGTTCTATTGCAGCAGCTCATCAAGTGCTCGAGTACGAGCAATACGAGGCCTAGCATTATGCCGCCGCACATGATGGCTATGATAGGAGTAACGTCCGCCATGCCAATGCTCCCGCTCTCCACGGTCTCAGGCGCAATACGTTCTTGCACGGAGCTCTTGTACAGGTTGCTGATCACTCCACTGTTGATCAACTTCATCAGGCTGCAACAAACGATGACTCATTACCAGCCAACGGCCATCGTTATTAGTCGTTATCAGATGATTGTGCAAAATGTGTAAGCCTACAGACAAATGCCTAGACAAATTTGTTGAATATTTCAATAAAATTGTACAATAATTTTTTGTAACCAAAATGTGTAAGCCTTATAGACAAATGCCTAGAAATATTTTGTAATTTTTTCCCTTGTTATTCAATTTTTCAATTATATTTTCATATTGAATAGCATGAGTAATTCTAACTTACTTTTTTACCGGTACAAACCTAATTGGTTATTATACGTAGAAATATTATTGAGAAAAAAAATTGTGAAATCAGTTTGTTGGTAATATAGAGAAAGAACAAAAATAAAAACTACATGATCCACCCCAATTTCTTCAATTAATATTTTCCTCCAAGTCAAATGGCATGAACCAATTAAGCCAATACTGTATTGTCTACACATATCCACGAAAGAAGAAGGTTCCAATTGACGTCCCACCTATCCTGCTCAAGAAATGCACCATTAACGCACGGGTGGTCAGCCCCTTTATCTTTCGTGGATACACATTCATTATCCTTGATCCTGATGGAAGTGTCTTACTTGTGGTTGAAGAGTCCAACATAAGGACTGTTCTTGGGAAATGCAAGACTTGCGCTGAACTTGACAAAGTGCTCCGGTAGTTGTACGATAGTGCAATTCAACTTGTCCCGTACTACGGACTCTTCCTCAGCCGTAGAAACAAACGCGAATGTGGTATCGCAAACGCGACGGAATCCAGCTTCGCTGTCTGCTGGGCTGTTCTTGGCTAAGTAGAGCTCCTTCACATAGCTCTGCTGTGTATTCTTAAGTATTCCAAAATGTCACAATTAGTGTACAGTAGAATATCTTTGAAAGAAAATGGAGAATTCATTTTTTGAGGAACAAAGTGATCATTCAATGTGATTCGTAAAAGTTTTCATAAACTTTCGGTCCATTCCAGGATTGAACTACAGTATTTAATTCTTGCAAACATTTGTGTTCGACACTTTTTATCCATCATGTAATCAAATTTAGTAAAATTGCAAGAATAAAAAACATAAGACAAGACATTTTTCAAAACAATTATGTAGGCCTATATGTAGGCTAGAATTGTAATTTTGTATCTAAGTTAGCATAACAATGAGCTACAGGTACTATGATTTGGGTACAGGTACTGTAACTCGCTTTTAGGAAATTAATTGAAAGACGTAATTATCTCAAGAAATGAAATAGCTCTAGGTTATATATTTAATTAGTTATACTTATATCTTATAAATAATTCACATATTTGATCCTTCACCAATCAACGTAAAAGTATAGCATTTTCGTATTATTAAATAAATCTGTGAAAACGTAAGTTGTTAATGAAAACTTCAATTTCTTCAAATGTAAGCTAGACCTATGAACCAAAGTCAGTACCGTACTCAAAAGGCCTACTGATTTATTGAAATTTCATTTGTCAATTTTTTCATATTTTTATTTCCCAAAAAGAAATGATTGTGAATGCAGTGGCATTACCTTGAAAATGTCCGAGACGGGCGAAGTGTTGAGTAGGCCGAGGGAATAAGAGCGATCGTTGTACAGACCTTCCAGGTTAGTGAAAGGCATTTGTCTCTGGTATACGGCCAGGTTCGAGATGATCGAACCCGAGTAGCTGTTGATGGCAACCACTGCTGTGGCGTACATCAGGATATGAACAATCCGACATGGCACGGACCGAGGACAGCGATCGTGACCTGTCAATTTTTGATTTTTTTTTTGGAATAAATTGTTTTTCATTATTATTGTTATTATTATTATTATAAATCGTAATGTATGGTACGTAAATGAAATGACAAACAAATACGTAACTTAATAAAAATCCTAGAATTGTTTGTAATTTACAACTCTTTAATGAAGTTAGGCATTTACTTTACTTTTATGTGTGTTTGGTATTAAATAGGCCTATGTCAACAAATCACGAGTACATATCTTCAGATCATTTTTGTTTACTGGGCATAGGTATGCAGTCTGCCGCAAAATGACCTAGATTGCGACGACCCTCTAACATTCATTCATTCTTGAATCAATTGGGAAAAAAATGAGAAAATTTTCCTATTCATTTCTTTACCTATACACAAACAATAGCACTGACCATACTTGGCTTGAACACAAACCCTTCATAATGCAAGCAAACGTTCAAATTTGAGAATAATTTTGTCCCTAATGATAAGTTTAACATAACAAAAAGAGTTTTAAATTAACGGTGTACATTTGTCAATCAAATGTCAATCAAAATCAAATCAATTAAAATTCTATAAATTGAAGTAGTTGAATTGAGCTTCGAGAAAGTCTAAAAATATTCATAGTGGTAATGTTTTAGATTGTGTAGGTTGTTTCGGCTCAAATGAGTGTTAATTATAACTCAGTCTAAAGAAATGTCGAGATAAGTTCAAAGTGCGGTACTAGTATTACCAAGAAGGAAGAAAAAAATGACTTTGACAATTAAATTTAATGTTCTAATCTTGTCTGTTGAGTTCCCCTCCTCTCTCCCCTCCCATGTCACCTTGTTGACAGAAGATGGCACCGAATACAAGGAAGATTGCATCGTTAAGTGGGTAGAGCTCCTCCGTATCGTCGAAACGACGTACAGCATGGTACAATAGAGCTAGCAGTACAGCAGTTGCTAGAGCAGAAACGAGGAATGCCAGCCACAGGGGAGTACTGAACGGTGTCAGAAAGTTGTCCCAAACTATGTCGTTACTGTCCGGTAGTTTAATATAGATGCGTGAGCTGTAAAACAAAAGTATCAAACCAGTCAATTACGACCAGATTTCTTTTTTTTCCAAATACTTTTTATAACAAAGATAGGTAAGTGCATAAAACTAGGGCAAAAACAAAAGGTTTTCTTGTACGGAGAAAAATACTAGAGATGTTGAGAGACGTATGAAGAAGTGCAAGAATGTGGAAGAACCTTGATGACTGCTCAATAAGTGATTGAATTGAAACTTTTAGATGCAGTGTATTTGAGCAGCCATATAGCGTATTTCGCTTATTATAAAATATAAGTAATTTTCCCCTATATGGAATCAACAACAAACATCTGACAACGTAGTAGGGGAGAAGGAAATAGATAAATATATCACTAAAACTGTGTCACCAAAGTGCCTGAATAACTTCTTTCCATAAATTAAAGTGACTGACTTTTTGTAACTTTAAAAATAATCAAATATAATTGTATTAATTAATCACAAAGGCAGTTGCAGTGAATAAATAGGCCCACTAATGAGTCAGTGAACATGATATGAAATGTATTGACAAATTATTTAAAACAGACAAGCAGTGTAATTAAAAGAAGCATACGATTGGAGTTTTTCCGTGGTACTTATAAAGATTAAAATCCACAAAAAATATTTCGGCAATGTCTCTATTGCTTTCATTAGACAATGATGATCAATACTGGAGGTGTTAGTACTCTTGATGCTGGTAGATCTACACAATACGGTATGAAGTGAGATATTGACAAATTATTCTTACTATACCGTGTAGAGGGGAAATATGAAGTCGACAACTTGTGCAGCGTTCGACGTCATTATGATTGTAGTGGCAGTCACGTCTGCATCTGCTCGTAAGACAGCGCCAATCATTCCGCTCCAAGTGGCGTTTCCTTGCGAATTAACCTCTGCTAGACTTGGTTCAGTGTGGATAGACCTAACCAGCAAATTATAACAAAATTCTAGCTTTTATAATAAATTCATTTATATTTGCTCAATATCTTCTAGCTCCTAAAGCAGAAGCTAGAAGAAGTATCTTGTTAGACTAAGTAAATCTTACCCACATATCAATTCCATATTTTTACCTGAAATTGATTCTTCTCTCGAAGATCTTCCAAACAGCTCCCGAGAAACCAGCTAGCTGAGTACGATTGTTATTAGTCGACAGTATCGACATGGGAGGATCCTGAGTTGACAGACAACATTCTTACGCATCTAATTACAAAAATTGAAAACTTATAGACTTGACTAAAATATACCGTGGTATTTTATTTGGCAAATATTGATTATCAAAACACGAGACACACATGCAGCGTGCATAAGATGAGCAATTGAGAATTATGAATGAAACGAAAAATCGTTAACAAATGTTACATTTTTTTCCCAAATGGATGGTCTGATTTTATCCGTATAAATTGTAATGATAATATTGTTCAAACATTAAAAATATTTCTTCTATTTTTTGTTATCGATAATTAATTAATTATCAACAAGTGCAAAATCATTTGCGGTTTAAAATAGTAAAAAAGACATTTCCAACCATTTTTCGAGGCTAAGCCAGATGTGCAGGCCCCGCAGGTGTAACATTGATTTCATTTTCACCATAATAATCTGTATGTTATTATATTTAAACACTAGCTAGGGCCAACCACGGGCAATTTTTTTTCTGAAAGTCGGTTTTTAAATTGGACTACCAATAGTTGAATTTTTGTTTCTGTTGTCAAATTGAAAAAAAATAACCTGAACCATAACCCTGCGCTCGAGTCAACATTTGATACCGATAGTTATTTTGCTAAAAAAAAAGTAACAGCGGCAGGAGTCGAACAATGGACTCTTAAAACGTGAGAGAGCTATGCTACCAGTAGCGCCACACATACATGTGCTTGCCTGATGCTACTTTGTCATACCATAGCATGATAGCAACTGACTCATGACGTTTGTTCACATTGGTCACTTTGAGTCCCATTTAAAATTGACTTGCAGACAAATTCTCGCATACCGCAGTGCGGTCTTACGGAAACAAGTATTTCTTCACACTTCCCTCACATGGTTGTTAGTTGTCGTGAGTACGAGGCCGTCAAGGGACGTCCGTCGAGTGTACAATCCAACCTTTGGACCTACGAAACCTCCTTGCGACAACCACTCGCCGAACTTGTTCTGCTTTAACGGCCATCTGGCGGCTACCCGGTACACCTCGCTGAAACGGAAACCGTCCAGCAGTGGCTCAGCCAGTAAGAAGACACAGTCAAAAGGTACGTTAATCCCTTGAAAAATCTGCTCCACAGCGGCGGCGGTTGGGATAAACAAGAGCCACGTGGTACGAGCGAGTGCGTTAGACAAGGACAACTGAAACATGAGGATCAGAGGATACCTTTTAATTAACATCAGTGGATAGCAATTAACAAGTCAGAGAGAGGAGGGGAAGTAAGATAATGACTGAGATAGAGAGAGAGAGAGAGAAAGCACCTGTTGCAGCTGATTCCTCAGCAGTTGACTATCAGATAAGATCACATGCAAGGATCGAAGACAGCCGCCCGGATGCTGGTACGCCTGCGTATCAGCAGCAAGTGTGCTCATACGCAGAGACGCCGTCTTGAGTTGACGACTTGATAGGAATTTCAATGTGGCAGCCACATGTGGGTCCTCTTCTATACCTGTAAGTATCAAGTAGGATCAAATTTCAAAATGGTAGATGTGTTCATTTTTATGTAGGCCTACAAGGACATGACATTGTTTCACGACGTTTTGCGAAACCTGAGATAAGCAATATATTTTCATAATACTTGGTGGTTGTTTACTAGTTGTAATGATCCACCAACAGTCGGCATGAATATGATGTCCAATGCTCCAAGCCACAGGCGCCACGCTTCCACATCCCCCATATCTTGCACTGACTAGCACAAACACCAACATCACTAGCACGTCCATTTTGTTTGTCCTGGCTTGACTCATTGGCCAGTAGCTGACAGCATGGAATTTGCGGCCTAGGAGTCAAATACCAAGATATGATTAACTTGGTGACATCTCTCATTGATGGCTAGCTATACTTGTTTTTGTTACCTCTTCCACTGACGTGCCTTCTTTTAGATATAACTGCTGACAATATGTCACGTGCTTTGGTTGGCTATCTGCTGACAATATCTTGCGTGCCTCACTGACTTGCTGATGGTATGGACTTCTTCCTCTGACTTGCCTTATTAGCTATAGCTGCTGGCTGCTGACAAAATCTCAATTGCTTCAGTGACTTGCTGTTTGCTGCAAGTTCTTGTGCATAGACAGCTCTACTGCTGACAACATTCTGATATGCCTTATATTGCTGGACTCTCTTCTCTTTGTGGTCTTGTGCAGTGACAACATAGCATGCATCACGTTATCACAGATAACAGGGATTTTGTGTAGCCGCTAATGCATTCTATATATCCGTTATCTAATAATTATGGGGTCAATCACAATTAGGCAATAGACGCACACCTTCCTATAGTTCCTGCCACACATGCAGACACATGCACTGAGACAGATGAGAATAACAAATAATAATATTAGGGGGCAAACGGGGGAGGGGGAGGGGGCAATCGACATGTGCGGCTCGATCCCCATATATTTATCTCTTTTTATCAAAATGAAAGTGTACTGTATAGGTTAAGTACTATAAACATCGGTACCCCAAAAGTAACTGAATATCGGAAATGATTCGAATCAGTCATCGTCATCGTCCACACCTCTTTTTCCGTATGACGGACGACCAATGTCAGCGATACACGCGCAAGGATGTGGTCGCGTCATAAACGTGTTCAATGGTCAATAATACGCAGCATGGCCCTTCCACCAAAAACATTACTAGGATGCATTTTCATTAGCAATAAGTGATATTAATTGAATAGTTTTCCAGTTTTATAAGTAGATGAGTTATATCAAGTAATAATTATGTCTATAGTCTTATATTATAATTCGATTTGGAATTATTTGAAAGTATACGTCGTAGGCCTATACGTATTGATGTAGGCTCCGACACTGAGAGTTACCGAACTTGACAAGGATTTTCTGATGTATTTTCGTTAACATTATAGAGTTTAAAGACTTAAAATTTACAGCTAAGCCAATATTTTGGTTATGTTAAAAGCTATTATTTTATTATACTCTTATTAAATCATTACCATCAAACCTACTAAAATTTTCTCTTACTATCGTAGAAATCATGATACATCGTATAGGCCAATATATAATATTTAAGCTAAAACTCGACAAAATAGTAGGCATACGTGAGATAATTAGTTACTTTTGTTGAACTGTTATTTGTATGATTGCATGCAGTCTGGGTGATGTAACAAAACAGTCTTGTGATCTATCTGCCTGTTGCATTCAGGCCAAGATCATCATCAGCACAGCGTCGGCGTTGTCGTCGCGACGTGAGCTATTAATAACACATCTCTCCCTCTCGCCCCACCATCCTCTCTCTCTCTCTCTCTCTCTCTCTCTCTCTCTCTCTCTCTCTCTCTCTTTCTCTCTCTCACACACCTTCACACACATGCGCACTGACTGTTCACGATGTGTTGAATGTGAAGTAAAAAGCACATGAGCTAATCTTGAAATTCCACGTCCTGAAATAGCGCCGCGTCTTGTTTACCGAGTACGTCACAGCTACGTCTTCACCAATCACGTGCCTGTATTTGATGGCACACCCCTGCTCGGCTATTGTTGGATCATGCTCTGGTAGTGGAGTAGAACACAACTTGGCTATACTCTTTCAATGACTTACTTTCCTTCTTCATCTCAATTCAAAATTTAATTTCTAGGGATATAGTTAGTATAATCAAACCTATCAACAGGAATAAATAACGATTGACCGACACATACAGCACACACAGTGGTTAACGCGCTCGCTTCATGTGATCCGGGAGGCGAGGGAGATTTCGAACCCAGTTCGATCCCCGCCGCCGACCATCTTTACAGGGGTTTTTTCATGGTTTCCCTCTGCAGTCTAGGCTAATGCCGGGATGGTTCCTACAATAAGTCGGCCATGACCGCTCACTACTATCCCACTATCCTTCTCATTACCCAAGAACCTTCATATCATCTCATCATCCCATCATCTCATTAATCATCCATCCGACGCCATTAGATCTGCGCTATCATAACAGTGCGTCGTCAAAACCTATAATATATATATATATATATATATATATATATATATATATATATATATATATATATATATATATATATATATATATATATAAAATAATAATAACATTTATATGTATAGTCGATCGGCAGCTCGGAAGTGAACCAATTATTTTTATAGAAAAAGGGATCGAGACTCTAAGACACCTGCCCATCTATGAAGAACCCGAGGTTTCGGTCAGAGTTTTTTCCAATCATACATTACTGATAATGGAAGAAGTTGAAATTTCATCAACAAGAATCATACTATTGATGAGCTAGTTTTGGTATGCTGAAACATTTTCATAGGTTCTCCACTTTATGAGTCTCTACGACTTATGATTGTTGCGTATCAATTGTGATGAGGGTGAGACGTATTCGCCGCGACGTGAACAAGTCCTGAATGAGTCCTTATTCCGGTACGTTGGGACTGTCGTAAGTGATCACTTAATCTAACTGTCGTATCTTAAATATCGTATTTATGAATATTGTAATTTGTAGGAGAGTAAAATTTACATGGCTGTGTTCTACATATTCTAAGAAAATTACTGTGCTAAATGGTACGACATAAATTTTACTCTAATATTGTCTTCTAAATTGTCCAAGATTTCAAGAATTGGTGATACACATGTTTGAGAACCATGCAATCAATTTCTAAATCAAAATTTTTATTTCATTATATTTACATCTAACATATTACATATACCGCGGGTACATAGTTTAATTTGTCAGATACTGGTATTGAGAACTTGGAAAAATAATGAAATATAAAAAAATGGAGATATATATAGGCAACCATTTTCTGACATACATAATGATAATAATAATATCTCCTAGCTCGTAAATCATTTTGTAATGGCACAGTGTGTCGCGTTATATGATGCACGTTCTATTTTATATTTTTAGCGCAGTACAGTCTTGAAGTTGAAACTATATTCATTAACATTTGCACGTAAGTTATGTGACCATATATGCGGCTACCGTACTTTTGAATTTGAGAATAACTTCATCACTCATCAGTTAGAGCAGCAAGCAAAGAATAATTTTCAGGTATATAGTGGTAGGACTTTCTACGAAGAGTGATAATGAGAAAGAAGCCTGCTCGTTAACCCTTGATGTTGCCATGATGCGCATGTCCATCCACCCTGGACCCATGTAAATCAAGCTTGACAACCTTGATTATATGCTATTTTATTAAGTAACTGGTGATAAACAACAGATGTCCACTGGCTTAAGAGTCCATGGGAGTCGATTTAGCAGAATACCAGTTTTTTGGTGATAACTTATGAACGGTATGAGATATCGAAATTCTAATAAGAAGCGTATACAGATATTTTCAATATCTTCGAGATGGTGTAACTATAATAACTATTTATCTCAAGTCACCTGATTGTCACGCATATACAGCTAAAATAAAACATTTTTAACCGCATATACGCGTGACAATCATGCGAAATGAGATAATTTTCTTCAGTCTGCCAAGGAGGAAATAACCACTCTTCTATGTATATAATAACATACATATTACTTTATGTACCTTTCGGCTTTCATATAATTATTCTACGCCAAATATATATATATATATATATATATATATATATATATATATATATATATATATATATATATATATATATATATAATTATATATTTATGCATCTCGAACATGATTACGTGAGCTTGACTTGAATAATGACAAATACAAACCTCTCTGAAAACATTATAAGTTCACTTAGCAACGATAGCAACCCTCCAAAGAATAGCATTATACTCTTCTGTTTAGAATATTGTCAAGAAGTCAATCATTCGTATGAGTTACATCATTGCTAACACGATCTACCAGAGTACCAATAATGCTTCGACCTTGAGTGATATGGAAAAAGCTATCCTGTGGAAAGTGGAAAAGTGGAATATGGAAAATTCATACCTTCACATTTTCCTCTGGCTCCATATTGCATAACGTACTTTTCTTTAAGGTAGGTTCTCCCTTCATTCAATCATGTTTTTAGTCTTGCGAGTGTTTTGGGTATCGCGTCATAGCAGCTGGCTATCGTTCCTGGCATTCAGCCTGTTTTCTCTCTCCCGACATTTTGTCCTCCCCGAACTTCTCTAAGGTGAGAGAGTGAATTAGTTGTGTCCTGCACCCAGTTGCAGTAGTTAAGTGTTGCAGTGAGTGTTGTAGTGTTGACGTGTTGTTGCAGGTTGCAGTGTTTACGTGTTGCAACTTCACGTGTTGTTTTAGGTAAGGTACCGGTACTTGGTGTGTTTAAGCGACTTTTACTCGTACCGCGAAAACGAGGTTTTTATAGTGTACAAGTTGATTACTATAATTAGATATTTATTAAAAGTTTTGGATAATTTATACCATGTAGCAGTTATTGTAGCCCTAACTGTAAAGATCCTCTGTTTTATTCTCCAGTGGTCCAAAATGACCAGTGGCGTGCGGTTTAGTTTCATCTACTCTTAACCTGTAAATTACAATTTAATTTCCCCTATTTCCCATTCTCTTTTATTCTAATAGGCGTACCGTTTTATATGCGCATGCGTTCTCCGCCTTCTAGCCGCTTATTCGTAGCTTACCGCCTCTCTCAGAGATCTAATTTTTGTAGATAAGTGATGAAGGCACGAGCAACCCGTGCGCTAGTGGTGTGGGGTACAGGATGTCAGGGGAGACGGTCGATCGGAACCTTCATTTCTCATGGATATATCGTATATAGGCCTAAATCATACACGAATAAATAGACAGGACTCTCTAAATCTTACTAAATTAATAGGCTACTTCCGCACATTGTATTTCAGTAAAAAGTGTGTATACGATTTCAAGATTGTAGTTTGTATAAGGTATTCAAAATATAAAAAAAACACCAGAAGCAAAAAAATTAATTCCTGAATACATGAATTTAGGATCAAATAAGGGTTTATTGTTACACATTCGTATGAAATCATTTTCGTTTATTCCGGGTGAAGGGGGGGGGGGGCTGCAATTGGCGTTACGCCATACGAGTAACGACGTAACGAAATTGGCTGAAATGTTCAAATTATATTATTGTACTACAAGACGAGCTCATTATATATTAATATGTTAAAGAGAAGGAATTTGTGTGTTTTTGTAGGTTGGAAAGTTTAATTTTTTAAACCACTATAAACAACTTGATTTGACTTGTCTCAATAAAATGTTTGGCTTTCCCGTTAATCGAGTGAAACTAACTTATTGTGTTAATCTAAGCTCATTCTTGCTCATTTTGATATGCTGAATATTTCTCACAAATCGATTTTTTTTTTAATTCTTAGTAAAAAAAAGAAGCTATATACCCTCCCCAATACTGTAGGCCTATACTTATAAAATGTCATTTCAGAACATAAAAAAAGCGATATCTTGAGTATAATAATCGTTCCAAAATAACCATTTTCAATTAATGGCCAATGAAAGTACATTAGAATATTTGGCTAAATGCCCTAGTCAGCAATGTCGACTATCGCTTAAACGTAAGGTTATTGGAATACACACACTATAATAAACTTGGCTTGTTAACATAGGCCTTTGTTAATATAGGCCGTACCGTAGGCCTATATAACTGAGAAAGACATTTCCTCATTATTCTATGTCAATTTATAGTACTATATTGGTTTATATCATAAAAATTAACGGATTATATTATTATTATATTAATTGAAAAATGTATAATGACTATCCGAAAAATACATAAATTATCACTAGATTATCAGTCTGAACAACTTTTATAATTAATTTTAATCATGCTAATTAAACTTCAATTAAGCTTTCAATCTAATTATAATCATGCTAAGCCACTAAAACACAGACACTATCTCAACTGACGGTATTTATTGCAGCTAGACCATGCTGTCGAGGGATGATGAGGATGATGGGATCGGCTATGCCGAAGAGGACCATCCTCTACGGCCTCAACAAGCTGCTCTGTTATTGCAACCACCTCGTCGACAACAGAGTAACATCTCAATCAGTTCCTCGGTTACCGACCTGGATGCTCCTATCATGTACACACGCCACGTAGACCCTGGCACTAAACAGGTTAGTCTGGCGATAACCAGGGCATCCTGGATATACTTGATTTGTTCAGATGATACGAAATTAATTTGACATGGAGATTGTGTGGTATTTCGATGGGGCCTGCTATAGGTTTTGGTCCTGGTTCCACCTATCGTTTCCACCGATGATAAGGGTTCCGGTTTTTGTATCAATTCAAATTAGTATTAAGGTTCCGAGTCCGGTTATTTGAGGTTCCAAACGGTCCTATCCATAGTGTCCATTTTTATATTTTCACTTTATAACTAAAATAAAGTTTAGGCTGTCGCTATATGGAAATGTATAGAAAGTTGGAAATAAAAACTATTTTTGTAAAAAATAAAAGCAGTTTTTCAATTGAGCGAGTTCATTTTTTTCACTTTTTTCACTTGTGATGCATTCAGCCTCCATATTAATTAGAATTTTTTTGAGATAAGAAAATGAATACAACATCAGCCTTTTGGAACCTTACAGAAACTGAAAAAATTAAAAGTTTATATTCCCGCTTATGTTCTTATACAATCCCTGCTATCTATAGTCACTTTCACATAAATTAGGTCGGGACGGTAGGTAGACATATGATTGAAGCTCTCATGAAAAATTTAATATTCGTCTATAAATGATGCTATCAATTTTACATATTAATCAATTCGTTCACTTATCAACGACCTGATATAACGCGTTGTCCTAGTGAAATTGAATATAGATTACCTCCTCAATAATCTTATAATTATTTCATCGATTCCTCAACCCCTTCCGTATGTTGGATACGCACCCACGCCTCCCACGCGTGTAGTCCTGGGTGCCTATCGATTGCACGTTGTATGACGTCACAATCAGCAGGTCGACGTTGATTGGTCGGTTGCGCGGGTGTGTCTCAGTCACGTGGCCGGTACACATGCACTAAGAACGACATGACGGGACTGACTAGCCAGATGATGATATTTACTTGGAAATGGAATGGCTCAAACTAGCAGACTAAACAAAATATATATTTACACTCTAAACATGGACTGGTAACAAAATCACAAAAATATGTCAATGATGAACACATGATTATCATGACAACGATCTATATTTTCCCTGTGATGTATGAACGTGCAGAAAAAAATCATAAATACACTTAGGACATTAATTGCATATTTGAAAAGAAATTACACATTTCGATAGATTTTATACTAGGATTTTTTATTTGTACCGGAGTTTAAAAAAATATATCCAGTTTTGAGACTGCGTTTAACAATAGTTGAAAATATGTTGAGTAAAATAATTATAGAGTGAAGTACAAAAAATATTATTGATACCCAGCGGTAGTCCCTAGATAATCAGCTAGTTCTCGGTTAACTACTAATTTATTATTCATAATACCGGAGACGTCCGTATGTCAAAACTTGTCAAAATTAACCATTTTAATTTAAAATAGTTATGTTTATACATATATAATCAGTTATATGTCCGACAGGAATGGCCCGAACACTTGAAACAACTAAGGTGCCGCTTCCAATGGTCTTATTAATTTATCCTCCGCCTTAATTGGGAATATAGTAGCCAATATCAATATTTTACTCAAAAAATAGTCTTGTAAACAATTCAAAAATTTGAAAGATAACATTTCGGATTTCAGACGTTTGTCTCGCTGTATAATTCTTATGGTTTTCGAACATTTTTGATTAGTTTATAAATAACAAATTGCAAACTGTACAGTTCGATTGTATGGGTAGGTCAAGTTTTGAGTGTTCAAAACTATTATATTGTAAAATTAATGTTACGTCATTTTGATGGCTATACGTTCCTTCTTAAACAGAGCCGAGCATAAAACGTTTTCTTTAGTTGTTTATGTTAATATTTTACTCATAGCAAGTAGATGACTGACAGTAAGTGTATACCTGTATGCATAGTACTAGACATTTTACACGTGGTTCAAATGTTAAAGGTTATAGACCCTCCATACGATCAAGACTACAGGCCATAACGACTCAACAATAATTATGTCTTAAGGTTCCCGTTGAGTTACGTCAGCGGATTCCATTCTGATGTCGGAAGTATTTTAACATGTCTAGACTTGGAGGAAATCAATCTGAAACCGAAAAAATAATCTGATTAGATACGTAATAATTTTCATAAAAATTTGATGAACACGTAATAAACTATAGTATTATAAAACCAAATCGGTTCGTTATACCGGCATCGTCCTTTAAAAATGTCCAGATTATTTTCAAAAGTAGTAAGACTGATTGTGTTCGTAAATTGAACACTAATTTATTTTACCAGCCCATTTGTAGCGGAAAATTTGTGCAGTGCTTTATCCATTCGACCTGTGGAATCACACAAAAAAGTCAGACTAACTGGGTACATCGTTTTGGACCAGTATGTATATTTGAGTCTTCGCTTATAATATACTCTCGACTCTCGTCTATAACAAAAACAGAGAGAAAGATGATGAAAGGGATTTGAAACTTTTTATATTTTGATGTGACGTTTTTCGTTCCATAAATTGAGTCAGATTATCTGGTAGTAATGCGCATGTTCCTTGTGCTCACGTCTGCGCTTTTACAATTGTTCTGACGCAATCGACTGCCACCCTCTACCCTTGCGTTCACCTTGTTACGTCAGTCAGTGTTGGGCCAAGGGGTGAAACACAGCAAGCAAGTCAGGTAGGCCGTGACGTCATTTAATACTATCTGTTGAAAGATACTACAAGATCTATTGGCGTTCGAGATTAATGTATCGTCCGTATGGTTAATGAGGCGTACTATAGGCTCTGAGGGTGGTCAGAATAGGTTCACTGAAATATTAGTTATTACTTCTGAACGACTTTTAAGGCATGCAGATTTTTCCAATTCCTTATAAAATAGTTTGCATGAAAACCATTCAACTAATTTCTATGAACTGTAGACCTATGCCTTATGGGGCTGCAGATATATTCATAGTACGTTTTTAAGCTGTTAACAGATTAATATTACTACTTATATCATTATGCATAACAGATAAATTTTCCATTTATATCGTTTGGTAGGTAGGAAAATTATATTATATTATCTGTCTACTTCTGTACTTCAAAAAGCTATTACCAAAAATTAACATTTCATGTGAATCTATGCCTGTTCTTTCTCGGAGAGAGAAGCCATATGTATATTCGGCACGTTGGCCATATCGGGAATAGTTATCCCGTGTCGTGAATCTTCCCTCATCATATGGCACGATAGGCCACTATGTGTACCTAAAGTAAGTTTTCACAAACATAGTCTGATTGAACAGATATTTCAGATGTGGAGGAAATGTTGATACTTATCATTGATCCATAATTTCACCGCTCTATTTCTTACAGTACTGTTCATGAGTTGAGAGATATAACATTCATGTTGTGTGCATTGGATTGCATATGGCTTCTTTCATTGAAATTATCACACGCACTCCTCGAATCATCAGTTTCCAGCTTTCCGTCTCAGTTTGTAGACACCTATAGATTCTCACGTAGGTTCAAGTCTCGTTAGTTAGGTTTTAGACAGTATATAGAACGGTGCCAGTTGAAAGACTTTTGGAGGGACGATTCGGGTGGTCGACCTCCTGACTCCCGAATCGTCCCGCCAAACTTATTTTGCCAGCAGAAAGAATTTTAAAAAATCTAAGAAATTATGAATTATGTGTGATCCATTTTGATCACATACAATACCGGTATACATTTTTTACGAAAATAAGTCACGGCTTTGCATAACTTCCACTATAGACCTATATTCTCTTGTTGAATATGCCTACAGAATTAAATTGCAGGTACGCCGTTGTAGTAAACAGTGGAATTTTTGGAAAGTTACAAGAAAAGACCGCAAACATTTCGACAATGACAGCCATTAAAAATGTTACATTGTTGACAACTTTTTTTCGTAACTTTCCGTCAGCCATAATGCAATTCTAGCTGTCATTACTTTTAGTGTCGAATTATTTCTATTTGTTCATTATACAAGGCACAGGTCAAACAAAATATATACTCTGTTTTTGTATTGTATTGTAGGCCTATTCGTAAATTTTGGTCAACTGACTGTTTTACGTCATACATATTGGCAGGCCGACATAGTATAGTTAACAGGAACCCCAACTGATGTTTATCGTTTGTGAATTACACATCAGTCACTATATATTTGATATTTATACCCTTTAGCTTAACACACACGTGCGCAATCAAAACATGTTAATTTAATCCATGTTACAACGTTGTTTATCGTCTAACAATTTTCCGGAAAAACAGCGTACAAATTGCAAGCAATGAGCAATTATATAGTGTCATGGCCGAAGGACAGGATTAGAAAAGTCTTATAGCCAATCACTGAGCTTAATTGTAACAGAGTATCCAGTACACATTTTCTCCTCCTGTAAAAAACAACTAGGGAGAAATCGCCTAATCCTTAAACTTGAAATAAGCCTATACAGATAAATTTATTGTAACGGTGGATACACATCCCAAATTTGACAGTAAATCTATGATCAAAATGAGAAACAATAAATATTGTAGAATTGTATTGGTTCAATTTTCTCTATAACCCTTATCATAAATGCGTCAGTAAGTCAATAACCATTAAATATCGACATTTTTAAAACATGATTTCAGTTCGAGAGGTTTGAATAAATCGATTAAATATCGCTGTAACTTATAAATATGAATTTAAAGGCGTTATACGTTTGAAATTGTGACAAGATTTGAAATTTATTTATTAGACAAAAAAGCTCCATGACTCGCGTGGACCGTTACGTAATGTAATATTACGTAAATATATCTCTAAGGACTTAACTCATTATTATTGGCCGAATACGAATGTTTTAACAAATGTATTTTCCAGACTAAAACTAATTTGTGTCCCCCATGTTGAATAAATGCTCCAAATGTGGAATTAGTGTGAATGGTATCGAGTTGTCTGAATCGGACTAACTTTCAAAATGTAAGCTCATTGGAAGTATGTTTCTGATGCCAGCTATAATTAGTTGAATTACTTATCTGGAGATTATCCAATACAAATTATAATCTCAACTTGTGAAAATTGGGATTATGTATAGCTAAGATTTCACTGTGTGAATTCCAGTAGTTGGCTGATCTGGCTGGTTCTCATCTCTTTTACTTATGTTCTATACCGCCACCGAATATGATAGATTTCCGGACGGGATATGAAGGCGAATTTCATATTATCAAAATGCCCTGCAGCTGCTAATATCGCTGCTCGATACTTTTATCGAGTCATTCGAAACTTATCGAGTCTGTATCGACATATCGAGTTTGAGACGAGAAAGTATCGGCGAGGAGAAACGTGCTGGTTGTACTCTCATGATGTGTAAATTACGGTACATACATTAAAACTAAAAAATTACACAAATTAAAAATTAAAAAATTAAAAAGACAAATTAAAAAGACAGATAATAGACGAACACAAAGCTAACTTACTAACCATTACAAAAGAAAGAATTAAAACAATTTCAAACGTAGGTATGACGTAAAGTGAACAATAATGAGCGTATGTAGACACGTGTATAGTATAGGCCTAAATTTCAGCTCGATGTCAGAGGTCAAAGGTTGTTGTAAGATGTGTACTAACATACCTCTGTGTATTTTTAATGCAACTCAGGACAACAGAAGATGTCTGACGAGGTGAGTAATACTCGATCAGTCCATGTGGCGCACTCACCATTTGCACCGTTTGCTATATCCAAGTTTTTATTTATTCACAAATTTTACTTCATGATGCAAACTAGACAAAATAATAATGATTTCTCCTGAATTGATCAAACCGTTATGAAGTAAGAACTAAATTGATGTATACACTAAATTAAAGACAGCATTAATTTTGTTAAATTTGGAACGATACATTTTTAATTATTGAAGCAGTTATTTTAAATGTTATCTTTCAAGATATTAAAGGTGACTTATATACTATACTGACTTGATACAGTATCTTATATATATTATAAAAATATACTGTATACAAAATATATTTACGATTCAAACAATGAGAAATTATAAAATTTTCTATCACCAAGTTTAAATGATCAATACAAATCTATTACTATTCAATTCAATTGTAATTTCATAGGCCCCGAGCATGACGGCTATACTGCAGGGCCTAGAACATTTCTCTGTGCCCTCTTTAGCCAAGTTATACGTACTATTTTATTTTTACACGTACTAAAAGCTAGCTTATACTTATAGTGCGTGTATTTTATTTATACTGTATGAGATCTTGATAGATCTAGCTAGATAGAGATCTTAAGACCTTTCGTATTTAGATGAAAGAACGATGAAGGAAAAGTCTTCGTAGTAGCACTACGAACTTTGCTTGTATCAGGATGGATATGGTTTGGGTTATTGTATCTCTGACTAATGCTCTCACATTGTCAAAAGAACAAAGTCATTTGGCAATTTGTAATAAGCTATTGCAGGGGAATATGCGCGAGCTTATTTTACTGTGCATTGTTTTCATGCTGCTTCCTGTAGGAAAAAGAGGAACGACCGAAACCTTCAAACCAGGTAATTATATATCACTCAAGTATCGATCAATTCTATGCTGTAAATCACTTGAAACATAAGTCTTGCGTCTCAACTTGATCTCAATGTCTGAGCATTGCTGTCATTGTCTCGAGTCGTCGACTTTGTTACTAAACTTACATTCAAATAAGTAAATATAGTAACCTCTCATGTTTCGGTGTAGCAATTGTCTTGTAAGGATCAACTCAAGACTTGAAAACCACATACTTGATCAACAATCATTAGTCAATCACTCATCAAGTTTCAACAGATGCATAAGACATTTGCACATGCTAAGCGAGTATAACTTCGAATGGAACGTCCTTTAATTTTGTATAATATATTTCTTTATATAGTTATATAGTTATATAGTGAGTTAATAATAGTTCGTTTGACCTGTAGAACGCGAACAAAAAATTAAATGAATTAAGTTAAATAACAAAATGTTTTTTTTTGCGTGAGGTAAAAATTTAGTCTTCGCTTCGCTCATCCAACTAGATAGTGCGACATGTCTCATGTGTGCTGGCGCAATCTTCAGCGGTAGGAAATACTACTACAGAATGAGTGGTGTAGAAGGGAGTGGAAAAAAGGAGTGGAAATAAAGTAGAGGGGAATCAATTTCGCAAGAACTTTGTGTGACCAGACTTTAGTATATGTTTGGTCTATGCTTAAGCTGGTTGTCGACATTGGCAAGATGTGCCCTTGTGGTTTATGGTCAAAACCTATAAGTGATAGATAGACCCTATAAAGGACATCACAATTCACAACCCTGAAACTAGATTTGAATGAATATTAACGATATTTATTTCCCTAACTTCACAGAGAAAACTAGAAATTATCATCTCAATTTCAGGGATTATAATTATTTTTTGGGTCCTCCAGAGCCCATGAGTCATGTCGTAGACATTACCGAGTGACGAGTCTGTATAGAAACATAAACAGAATCGATTAATGTCTACGTCACGACACAGAAAATGAGCCGGGTCCTGGTAGACCAATAGATAAATTATAATTTCTGAATCTGAATGCATGATTCCTAGTTTTATCTAGAATTAGGGAAATAGATATTTTAATTATTCGTTAAAATCTAGTTTCAGGGTTGTGATGCCCTTTAATTTATTTCAATACTGCTTGCTAGAATAGCAACCCAACCGACTGAACCACCGGTAACTTTCTTCTGTCGAAGTACTATCATTCTCTATTAGATCATGTTAGTTTCTGTCAACCGCCTCGGGTTCGTTGACCCTGTTAGTGAGACTCCCGACCGTTCAAGCTGTGAGTGGGTGTGTGACCTATATAACATATGATGGGCAAAGAGTCGCGTGTATAGAAAGTAGTTGTCATATGGTTTTGTTCGCGAAGGATGAACCGATCGACCGTCTCCTCTATCCAATATCACAAGCGCGCAGACGGTTCGGTCCGCCACTTCTCGTCCATACAACTGAATCATGCTAATGTGGTAGTATAGCATACCCACACATATGCTAAAGCCCACACATCTCTCTGATCACGCAAAATGATTTTATTGTTTTCTTGGCATCCCCACCAACAGCTGTGTATAATTTGGAATACAAATGAACGGGTGATGAAAGAATGATGGATACTACATGGATATACCTTTTACGGGACTCGAACCGCACGAGGGATTTCTATACTATCTGTCAATAGTTTAGCTTTTGAAGTACGGTAGCCAATATTGTGGTGCTCGAATTGACCCATGTTGTGACCTATGTTCTGACGAGTTCAACTCTTTCAAATGTGTTCCAAGATGCTCAAATGTGGTGAACCATATAGTTGTCCACGAGTTTGCAGCATGGATTATATCTTGGGGTCCTCGAATTGGCCCATATGACCAATGAGGCCATGAGGTGGCCCTTGTGGTTCTCTATGTTCTGGCACATATGGTGGTCGATTGACAGTTGTCGTCTTCGAGATAGCTCTATCTATGGTTCTCAAATTTACCCATACTTCGGTCCTTGAAGTTGTCCTCAAATTGTCCCATGTTGTAGTCTTCGAAGAGGAGGCCCATGAGATTATCCGTCATTTGTGACGTGTTGGGGTCTATGCTGTGGGCTTTTTGAGATAGTCTTAACAGTGTCTCATATTGTGGCCCTATTATCCCACGTTGTGCTCCTCAAATTAGTCTATGCAATGTTGTGAGTTGTGACCCATATGATTGTCTTCGAGCTAGCCTATATATTATATTGTCGCTCTCGAGACCCATGCAGTGTCAGTGAGTGTCCCATACTGTCCCGTGTATGCTGTGTCCCGAGTTGTTGCAGATATTGTGGCCCACAAACCAGGTCACGTGTGCAGACTGTATGTAATGTTAGGTGGAGGGGTGGAGTAGGAACACTTACTGAGAATGCTGAATGAATGTAGGTTATAGACTGAATTCAATGACGTAAAGTAAAGAACGTCTTGGGCAGCTTAATGGCGAGTACATGCAGGCGGTTAGCACAGGGCCTCTTTGGAGCTTTTATTGGAGTCGATTTAGAGCAATATCGAGTTCTTTCGAGATAACTTTCCCGTGGTATGAAATATCTCAATTATAAGTTTACAAATGTTTATATTAGGCCTACACTTTAAAAAAGGATATTCATTTTTAATAGTTTTCTTATATCCTATAACTTTCACACGAATAAGGTTATAAAACATAATTCATTTTTGCATTGCATACTTGTGCACGATTGTTGTAGACTTATATCCACGAAAGAAGGCGGCCGTCTACACCAAATTAGCTACCACAATTTGTGTAGTGTGTTATTTTTTAGTTATTGTGATTTTTCATGACGCAGTATACGATAAGAAACACAATGCAACTTACTAAATCTTTAAATGTTCAAAGTTGAGTAGAATTTCGTAATTACCGAATATTTACAATTATTCAGTTGGTAGACGACGTTCTTGTATGCAAGTTTATTTTTATTTTTAATGTGTACCGTTTTCAAGGTATAAAAAATTCGTGTTTTTACCGAATTATCATATCTCAAACTGTTCAAAAGCCGTAACCAAAATCTGAGGTTTTAATTAATTGACAAACCCTAGATGACTAATTAATATTGGACCAAGATGTGTTATTCACCAGATCAAGGGCGGTCCTCTTTAATGAACTCGGTGCCTGTCCCTGTTGGCCAATTCCGAGTCTGTTTGTTTCTTCATTCTCTTTATCGGCAGTAAAAAATAAGTATAAATAATAATAATGAGTTCAAGTTTCAAAATAGTAATTTTGCACAGTAATTTTGTAATTTTTCAGACTCATGAGCGCTCCTAAAGTTATTTAGACTATTTTCGGGTTTAAGGATATACTCGACTTATGACTAAGATCTATTGGCGTCGCTATTATAAATAAGATGATGGGAAGATGAAATATTCATCAAGTGTTTTTGGATAGTGGGAAGGAATCGGTCGTTGTGGCCTGTTGTTAAGAAAACATCCTAGTATGAAGTATGAACCAACCTAAACGACAGAAGGGAAACTACGAAAACCTATGTCAAGATGATCAACCATGGCGTGAATCGAACTCCGGTCTCCTAAATGACGGGCAATCGTGCTAGCCACTGGTCCACCTAACTCCGTCGCTCCTAGGGAATACAGGTAGATCCAGGAGAGCACCGAGATATACCTCATGCTAAACAATTGTCTCGTACGTGCTAAGAAATGAGCCGAGCCATGCGTGTAATCAAGTGTGTTTCCTAGCTGATTTAAATGTACAAATGACACTCGCTGCTGCTCGTTGATTGGTGTTGATTGAACTAGCATGGTTTGCTTGATTCGAGCCCGCCTTTTATAATCTCCAGTCGGTGTTGTGACAGTAGGCTAGGTGGACGTGTGGCAGCCAATTGCTAGGTCGGTCAGTCAGCGAGTCAGTCGGCCAATAAGTCAGCCAGTCAGTCGGCCAATCCGTCAGTCAGGTTAGGCTCGTGTGTTTCTGCTCGTGCGTTGACATATTCCACGCGCTCTGTGTAATTCGCAACAATCGTCGACCTCACAATGAAGGTAAGAGTTACTCGTCTCGTCAAGACAGAGAAGTAATCTGTATAGGTGTATAGAACATGCGTGGCCTGGACATGAGAAGACATGACCTGGAACATGAAGCAGGAGCTCTGGAGCTGGCTTGATCCATAATGACATTATAAGGACATAATGACATCTAACTATAAGGACATATGTATATATATGTACTTCATCTCTAAGGACGTCTATGAGGACAAGACCAGTGCCGGACTGGCATTCTAAAACGGCCCGGGCAAAAATTGAAAAAGCGGCCCACGGCCCACGGGGGACGAGGAGGGGGGGAGGTGTGGGGCAGGCACCCGCACTTCGTAAATATTGTCTTTGGTTGGACTTTATGTTTATGTACCTAATGGTTATACCTTAACGAAAGGTTAGGGGACCCACACCTCTGTGCCCCGCAGAGAATTTTTTGAAAAATCGTAATTTTTTTAGGCATATTTCTTTACGTTTTCTTAACATTTTTAACACCAGTACGAACGTAACATAACATACTCGCAGGTGACTACCGGGCATTGCCTGGTTGACTGGGCCACCGGGCAACCAGGCACATGCACATAGGTGCATGCTCATGACCTAAGTGAGGATGACTGAGGAGAACATGACCAAGGTGGACATGACCTACAGGAGCCAGGAGGTCAAGACCTGGGATGACGTGACGTAGAAGAACTTGGTTTAGGTGAACATAACTCAGGTGGATATAGGAGAGGGTTCCACCTGAGCCAAACGTGAGACTTCCATCTTCCCCTCTCCCGCCCTGCCCCCCTCCCTTTCTTTACGAATGCTATTATTGAATTAGGCAACATGGTAATTACCTGGCGGGATTTGGGCGGGATAATCTTCTGCCCTCCTATCGTTTTACACCACTGATAACCAGAGGAGCTATTGCGTACCTTTTGTTTACAGTCGGGGTTATAACGTGTAAAACTATCTTTCAATGCACTTTCAACTCTTGTACTGCAGCGACAAAATAAACACACAAGATTTGAAACATAAAGATATGAAACAAACTGGCATTTTTGTACATCATACTGCAATCATTATCTGGAACAAATGATTAAACTGGGCCGTTGAGAAACTTATAAAAATACTAGCAAGATTTCTTTCACTTTCTGTTACCGTAGTGGTTTTGTAAGCTTACAGCTAGGTTAATACTGGTGTAAGAAAGTGAACATACAAGAAATGGTATGAATCTAATACATACATTTTATACTTATGAACCAGTATATCTAAACCGCAGGAAAACGACACTTATTTTGTTACTATTTTATGAACGAGAAAAGTAGGACAAGTATAGATTAAATTGAAGTCGACCAAGTCGCGTCGTTATGGCCTAGCGAATCAAGTTTTCTTCTTATGCTTAAGATGAAGATATTGCTATCTGAAGCAACTAGAATAAAATGAACATATCAAAGTTAACTAATTGCGACGGAACGCAATCCACAGTTTTCAAAATATTTCTCGGTGTATTAACAAAGTTACTACTTACTAACCAAATATGATATCCACTATGTCTTTCGAAGCAAGAAATAATTAATTATTTTCTGAATTCTATTTACGTACAGGACGTACATAATTCACACATACGACACATACGAGATAAAAACAGGACGACACATACGAAATAAAAACTTGTTTAATTTACTCAAATATACAGCAATCGATTTACTATCTGTATTCTTTTTTTTTAGATTTACATGTGGTGATTTGCTCCTCAAAATTTGAATTCAACAAAATTGGAAGTTTTTTCGTAGTTTCAAATTTGTATAAGTGGATTTTTGGAATCCAAAAATTATTACATGTACAAACCTACCCTGTAGAAGAAAAAATCCTTTCATACAATTGTATCCATAAAATATATCTGTTCCACTACATCTGCAACCCAATCTGTACCCAATCGTGTATACAATCAATTAATTAATATATATTTTTATGGTGTAAAAAAGGAATTGTAAAATGTATAAGATTTTATACTATTTTATAATAGCTATTTCCCTGAACAAAACTTTTCAAAGAAAAATTTATATTTGAAGAAAACAACATATTTAGATTGCGAGTCAAATATGGTGTAGTGAAAATAGATTTAAATTAAATTTTACTTATTTTAGGACAGCAAACACTTGATAGACTTCTATCACTTACATTATGAGCTGCCAAAAGTTATCTACCGTAACGGTCAGAAGTGCTTAACTCGAACATAACTGTCAGAAAATTCGTCAATTGACAGATTCTTGAGTAAATTCATATCGAAATATCAAGAGAAATCAATGCTTGTGTAAATTACTGATGCTGTGAGTCAACTCATAAAATATACGCTGTATAAACTCTTGTCAGCACCACAGATGATAGGTAAGGTGTACCTCAATATACTCAAAGGTAGCTCATTGTATCTTCTATGTTTGAAGCTGACGATTTCATTTCTCATTGTGCGTTATGTGTTATACAAACACATAAATAATGATCCGACCCTGGTTCCAACTGTACCATTGGGTCAGGGGGCCTGGGGGTGGGTGCTCCCACCAGCACTAGGGCCGCAGGATTGCTGGAAAGCGGCTGATGGCCACGCCTGGCATTTCCTCCTCATCTTCCTCCTCTTCTTCTACTTCTAGTTGTTCCACCAATTCCTTCCACCTTGTTCTGGACACATTCACATAAAACACGTAAAATAAATAAATCCTCATAATAAAAAGTATGCCTTACAGTGTGATGCAAGTCTCGATAGAATAATTATAGTATGTATCAACAATGAAACACGTTTTTTAAGTTGTGAAAAATTATAAATAGAATAGTGATTATAACCTTTACAAAGTCATGATCTTCACTGTTGAATAAAACATTAAAAGTAATCACAGGCTGTATAGTGTAGTATTGTAATCGTATATGGGCTCGCCTCCTATAATGTATTAATATATTGCCTGTTTCGTATCACTAATGTGATATTGGACCAATGACAAATCATTTGCATAAACCAGTTAAGTGGAGGCCCGAAGTTGTATCCTGTCGTTTTATATCGCAGCAATCATGCAATTATTCAGCACAATTCATTCGTGGATGAGCGTACGCGAAAACTCTGAACACATTTTAGCACTTTTGTTTTGCCCCTGCTATCGCATCGCAAGTCAGAAAAATCAACTGAACGACTTTAAAGTTCAACTGATAACGCTATTGTGATTTACCCACAATACAACTGCAGTGTTGGTTTTCGAACATATATTTAAATTTAAAAAAAATGAATATAGAAAATTTGTGCTTACCGTCTTACACATTGTAAATTGTTGACGAACTACAGTATTTTTGATTGAAAAACAATAATATTCATTAATATTTTTTATAATATTCAATTTTATTCTTATTTTCTATTTTTTTTATTTAGTGCTTTTGTTTTTATTTTCATGTCTGATATTAATATTCTAAAAAATATGTATGTTGAATATAACGGAGAAAATTATTCGATCTCACCTTCTTATATATTGTTATTGACGATTTTTTTCCAAGTCCGTATTATCTCAAATTTTGAGAACACATTAGTCGTATCGTATGCGTGTTTCAATTCTTGTTAAAAAGTCCTGTTGGTGCGATAGCTATTCTGGTTATAGCACATGATAAAATTTAAGTGTAATTGAATGAGAACTTCATTGAAGGTAATAATACCGTTAATTCTGATGTATTATCTAAACCAATAAAACATAGAGTCCCCCTTATAAGCGCTCACCAAAATCGATGTAGGACGGAGTATCAGCATGCTGATGATAACTATTGAACGGTACAATTAGATATCAACTTTATTAACAATTACGTTCTTCTTATACTAATGTACAATCATTTTCACAAGCATACATCTAATTCATTACATGTTGATTTCTTCGACACTCTCAATCGTTTGTGCTGCATATGAGAGACAATCGCTACTCACGAAATAAATAAGTGTGGTGAAATCCATCCAGAGGAGGAAAATAAGTTGTCATCTCCACATATCAAAGGGTCCAACTGATCTTCAATATTTTCAACGTTATAACAAATAAATATTATAACATTTATAACAAATATTATAACAAAAGTAGAAAGGAAGCCTTTACCTTTCCTTGAGGCATACTTATATAGTAACTTAATATCTTCCATTGTACAAAAGGTATTGATTTGGAAATACATTTTAGCCAATAATATATGCTGATTGATAGATTATATCAAGGTCATGACTAAAACTCCACTTGTTGGTGATATTGTAGGCCTACACTTCATGTTTACATCTTGTAGATGCATATATTGTCTTGCATTTAGAATGTTTGAGCAGGACAAAATAATTATATTCTCCCCTCGTGTATTTCATCGACTTTTTAATACTGATCACCTTTGACGAAGTTTTTTGTGAACGCAATGAAGGCAAATTAATTGATTTCTCATTCACGCGAAGTTATTGTTTTGTGTAAGTGTGTGTGTGTGTGGGGGGGGGTGATATAATACCTTCTGTACTTAAAAAAAAAAGTTTATCAATATGTAGTACTTAAGCACATACATAATTATGGCATGGCTATAGCGTGTAACACATTCAAATGTTTGATATCGTTTTTGTTATATCCATATGCATTGTTCTACAAGTTTTCCTCAGTCAGTTTCAACATCATCAAGTTGAAAAGTTCTTTGTGCAATATTAATTTGAACGTGTTCCAGTCCCTCACTGTGACATCACGGCCCTGGAATGTGCATAAAGGGCATTTTATTTGTATTGAATTGAATTGACAGTATTTGATGACACTAATAGAACAGAACAAATAGTTTCATTAATATGTTAATTGTGGCACATTATGTCGTCATGTGTAAAGGTCAATGTTTTCACATCTGTACGTCACCAATACATTATCTAATGAATTATTCATTGTTTATATTTTAAAGTTATTACAAGGAAATGATCCAGCAGAAATTGGCAGGCTTAAATTGTCTCGTGCTTTCGGCAAAAAGATTGTAGCAAATACATTTTTTTACAATTGCAGCAAATTGATTTGTTAATCATGAAGCTGTATATGTGCGATTTTTTTATTTTGTATGCTGCTTAACGACCCCGCTAACAGTTAGGCTATATGGGGATGGGGGTACGAGTGACCGGATGATAATGAAATGATGAAGTGATGAAAGGTGAAAGGATGTTTAAAATAACCCATGCCTTATGTGGGACTCGAACCCATACACACAACCGTCCAACGGTACCTACTTCAGTTTCTACAGCAGCTATAGCGATAATTGACTGACCAACCGGCGTGTGAGTGAGGCTATAGCTATCAAGTGACACCATCATAAAACCTGAACGCCACACATTAGATGTGACTAGAGTTAATTTCATAATACACAGCTATATAGACAAATTTGATAATTTACTTGTATGCACGAAACAAATAGGTTGCTACCGAGCAAATAAATGTAAAACCTTGATGATTGTAGAGAAACTCGGTGCAGTTTAAACATTTAACCATTCTGAAAGGTTTAGTTGTGTTTCTAATCGTAATTGTCCTCGTGAAAAATCACTGACCGACAAAATACCTTGGCTATACAAATTTGTTTTTGTTATGTTGGTAGACGATCTTCTTTCGTGGATTTATTTAATTTAATTTTTAAATCTTCTATTCTTGTTTTGAAACCTAATTTACAAAATAATGAAACATAATATAATTGAGTTAAGACGGTGTGGTGTAACTGTAAATAAATATGATTGATGTACAATAATAATTAATAGAACAAGTAACCCGCGTAAGAGAGGACATCTTGTGCGCGGGTTGCCTAGAAGAAGTTAATTGCGAGAAGAAAATAAAGAATACTACAAGTACAAGTATACATATAGCTATTAAAATTTAGTCTAATATAGCCTTTATTTTTTGGGTGACCAACATACATTTGTTTATAATGCACAATGCGGTACACAGTAGTAGAAGCACAATAATTATATCAGTATTTTATTAATAGGCTTCTTGCACGAAATATTGGCAATGTGTATATGTTGTATTGGCAATGTTACAAATGCACTAGATTGCATTTGAGGTGATGCATTCGGAGACGCATCTTTGACTCGAGTTTTAACTCGTAAATCGAAGAGATACAAAAAATCAAGACGAAATTATTTTACTAATAGGCCTATATTATTGAAAGACGTTTACAGAAGAAACAGACTGTTGGTGTAAAATGACACAATATGTAAATCAACCAAAGCCAGACGATTTTATTCCAACACGTGATTTGATTGGGATCTATCTTCACGAATTATTGCGTCATGGGAGTCTCCTAAGCCTAGAGTGACGCAATTCCATTCTTGCAACCACTGAAGAAGGCGCGAACCACTCGTGCGCTAGTGGTATTGGATTGGGGGACGTTCGTTCGGAACCGTCTCCTTTTTAAAAATAACGAGTTTATATCCATAAGAATGTATTTCTTTATTAACTTTTAAAACGATCACTGAACATCACAATTAAGATTAAACACAGTTTTGTTTTACCAGCACATTTAGCGCAGTGGTTAGCACGCTCGCTTCTTGTGATCTGGTAGGCGACGGGAACTTCGGACCCAGTTCGATCCCCGCCGCCGACCATCTTTACAGGGGTTTTTCGTGGTTTCCCTCTGTAGTCTAGGCTAATGCCGGGATGGCTCCTACAATAAGTCGGCCACGACCGCTTCCTTCCCATTAACCAGGAAACCTTCATATCATCATCCCATCACCCCATTAATCATCCATCCGACGCCAATAGACCTTCGCTGTCATTACACTGCGTCGTTAAACCCAATATAAAAACACAGTTTTGTTAACGTTTAGTTGGTTGCTATCTTGTAAAATATATTAAATATATTATGTAATAAGTTGGAATGTATGCAACATAGTTGCCGTAAAAACGAAAATTAGTGGTGGATGAGAATTCTTCAATGTGCGGGCGAAAATAACAAGTGTGCGAAAATTATCTTTTGTGTGCAAAATTATCCAGATGATTATTTTTCATCTTCATCTTTCTACTAGATAATTTTTCCCTCTTCTCTTATATATATCTATAAAAAAACTGGTATTTTCATCTACAGATAAAAAAAAATCAAGACACAATTAAAATCGTGCAACATGTCTACATTATTGAAAACCAAACCACAACGAAGTAGTATACCAAGATGTGTTAGATAGATAACAATATAATAGATAATATATATAATAGATAATAGATAATAGATATAATAGATAGATAACAATATATATACCTAATACAAGAATTGTTTTTATTGACGTCATACTTTTCACATGATTATAAATGTAATTATATTCTCTCATAGATGAGTAGATATTGAACAACAATGAGCTGGTGATTGTCTATTCAAGTCGCCATTTAAAACCTTCTGTGTGTATTTAGCTGATGCAAATGGCAGTATTGCTTGTATTAGGAAAACGAAGGCAATGGATGGATAAATATACATTGATTGCATGATTTCCAGGGAAAATGTCAATTTTTGTTCATTCTCTTGAACCCTTTTTTCACGTAATGGGTCTAAAATTCAATACAAAAATATTAACATCAATGAAAATAAAAGCTGATACCACCTGATGCTTTGTGCCTACTTGTTGCTTGCCCTCTTGGGATCTATCTTTATCTAGCTCTCTTCCTCTCCCTTTCTAAAATCTCTCACTCCTCCTCCTCCTCCTCCTCCTCCTCTTCATATCCCCCTCTCTCTTTTATATTTACCACATTTTTTTAAAAAATTTGGGACTTTCATATTAGTGCAATGTAGATGAGTGGTAGGTCGACGAGAACCAAATATCGCGCATATCCAGCCAACTATTGGAACATACTTTATCTCCGAAATTAGAAAACTTAGAATGCTCGGTAACTTGTAATTTAATAACCTGACGCACACAATTCAACACACCACATTCAGTAAAATCGAGAAACGTAGTTAGAAGTTGCTGTTCCATAAAAAGCGAACTATTTCGGTTTCTTTTCCTCGTCTTCTTCTGACATTGAAATCTAAGAGCGCCACTGTAGCCCACACAACCCAACCGATGTGGCTAAGATTTTGAGTGATGCATCGATAAGGAGATGTGTTATTTTGTATCCTTCAATCAATTTTTTTTTTTTTCAAGCCAGAAGTAATCTAGTTTTAATGAATGAATTGAAATTTAGGTAATGAATATCACGTTACCATGGTTGTTTGCTTGTTCCAGGGATTCAATGGTCGTCTGGCGTTTGCTATCGCTGCTGCGGCGCTCGGCTCTTCCTTCCAGCATGGCTACAATACGGGTGTGGTCAACGCCCCACAAGAGGTTCGTTCCATATAGCATACGTCAATCCTAATCTACATTTTTTTTTTTTCTATATTGGGTTTAACAACGCACTGTTATGATAGCGCTGATCGAATGGCGTCAGATGGACGATTAATGAGATGATGGGATGATAAGATGAAGGTTCTTGGGTAATGGGAAGAACAGTGAGAAGGAAGCGGTCATGGCCGACTTATTGTAGGAACCATCCCGGCATTAGCCTAGATTATATAGGGAAACCATGAAAAACCCCTGTAAAGATGGTTGGCGGCGGGGATCGAACTGGGTTCGAAATTCCCCTCGTCTTCCGGATCATATGAAGCGAGCGCGTTAACCACTGAGCTGCATGTGCCGGTAAATCTACAATTCATTTAAATAAAATTTGCTACCATTGTATTGAGATCTTTTTACCTAGACTGTGCACAAAATGCATATCTACAGTTTTTGCTAGTTTTAGTACGTTGATGTCATAGAGTTTTGTCAGAATGTATTTTAATGTGACTTGATAGACAGCTTGTGTGACCGCAAGAATAAATTAATTTTTTGTGAGCATTCTGATAACGTGTTCATTTCTGTCATTGGTCAAACTGCCACCTATCTAACATTAATTACATATCTTTCATAACATTATTATTTGTTAACTTATTTGAATATTTTACAATATATTTCACGCTAATAACTTTCCTATAGTGGTCCATAAATGGACGTAAGTGCTAACTTCTATATATTAAAAAAAAACGAATCAAGTTTATTTATCAATATCAATACACAATGTATAGAATAATGTCAAGTATATTTTTTTAGGGTCGTCATTCGGCAAAAAATTGTGTACGATACGAAAATTGATGAAAATAATTAAAAGTTTTCAATTTTCATTTGAATAGAAAAAATACAATGAGGCTATGGTTAGGGAAGAGAATGGTCAGCTGCACATATAGGAGATTCCCAGCTTTAATTGTGAGTTTCATCTGACCCGAGTGGCTGAGGCATGAGTTTCTCGCACACACGACACACTCTCAGGAGCAGCGTGTTAGTTTATATGTTCACAATTTTTAAATCAATACCGATCATGTTTTTGATATCCATTTGATTGAAGATCGAATTTAGAATTTAGAAATTTATTAATTCAATTTAGAATCGAAGTACATGCTGAAATATTGAATCGACTGGAAATATTGGAATCGAACGGCAAAGCTAAATATATGTGATAATGTGACATATCAGTATGTGAAATATGAGTTATGTGATATATATGTGAAATACAATTATGCGATATATGTTAAATACATGACACATGTCATGATGGTAGTGTCTTATCTATATCTTGTACACGTTTCAGCTGATTGAGGACTGGATAGGAAGCCTGGAAGCTAACTCCACAGCAGATGGAGTGGTTGATCCCAGCAAGGTGACAATGATTTGGTCAATAGCAGTATCCATCTTCTGCGTGGGCGGTATGATTGGAGGTGCAATCACCGGACTTGTTGCAGAGAAGTTCGGGAGAAAGGGTGGCCTCTTGTACAACAATGTGCTTGTGGTGCTATCAGCAATATGTCAAGGTCAGTCTTAACATTGTAATAACAAGATTTACCCTACACTCAAGTTGAAGGGCAAAATAGGATTAATTTGTAAGGTACTATCATTGCTTAATGCACAATGGTAAAAAAATGTATTTCTACAATGATTCCTAATTATTATCTACATTAAATTTTGTCTAGAAGAGATATAATTAAAAATATGTGGGGGCCATATGTGTAACCATATATAAAAAACTTACGTAGAAACCAGGACATTAGGTATTCAACAAACGAACAGTGGTTGAGAATTGATTTGCTTCAAAAGTATTTTTAATGTGACGTTGCTTGAGGAAGAATTTATTGCAGCCATGGATGTTTTACCAATGTGTGGCACATTGGTGCATCTGTGGTTGAACATAAGACTGATTGGTTGGCATGTGATTCATGTCATAGGATGTGCCAAGTCAGCTGGCAGCTACATGATGATTATTGTCGGGCGGTTCTTGATCGGAATCAACTCTGGTTTGAATGCTGGTCTTGCGCCGATGTACCTTGCCGAGATCTCGCCGGTACACTTGAGAGGAGCGGTAAGTTCAACACAAAAATAAGACGCTTGATTTATAATTCTACTTTGTAGACGGAAGGTAATTCCTACTTTCAAGTTCCTTAATTGAAATATTCCCTCTCCTATATTCATCTTCATATTTATCATCCAGAAACGAGCAGTCAGAATAATAGCTGGACTGTCACACGGCCAATCCTTTAATGCACTTCTCATCTCTCAGCATCCTCACATTTCCTTTTATCATAATACTTTTAATTAATACTGGTAATAAGTGTTTTAAATGTCAATATTAAATATTTGTATTCAGAAATATTTGTGAAAAGCTAATTGTGGTACAATCAAGTATTTTCAAAATCTAAATCGTTCCTCAGTTTTACGCAAATCTTATTGATCGTGGTAAAACTTACAAAATTAAGATAAATCGAATTTATAAATGTAACGGTAATTATTTAGAGCACAAACTTCTCGACAGTGGTCTAAAGTGAAGGTAATTCCTTTCCAGTAGATATATATATATATATATAATTCTAAAATCGATTGAAACCGATTTTAACCGAGAGATCTGGCCAAAGTGAGCCTGCCATCTTGGGTCAAAGTTATTTGGTCGGGTACTTTATTGTGACTATTTCATTCGGCTCACCACCTGAAACGTTACGATGAAACTACTCTCTCACCCCTTAACTGCTAGTCACCAATACCTTACATATCCTCAGTGCCACTTTTACAACCCTCTATCCAACGAGAAAGATATCTATTATGACTACTAAAAATATGCATTCAATATGCAGGCCACTTCACAACCATCAGCGAAAGCGACTTTCTCGGATCGAGGCAACCATTCTAATAACCTTGACCTGGGTGAATTCTAACACGATCATGTCTGTGTTCTAGGTTGGCACAAGCTACCAACTCGTGATCACCATCTCTATCCTGCTATCCCAGATTCTTGGTCTGGAATCAGTACTCGGTACAGCTGACCTTTGGCCCTGGTTGCTAGCCCTGACGGTAGTGCCGGCAATCTTCCAGATCGTCACTCTGCCCTTCTGTCCAGAGACTCCTAAGTTCCTGCTTGTCAGTAAAGGCCAGGAAATGGAAGCACAAAGAGGTAACTTCAACAGTCAATTGGGAGGCTTGCATAATAAACCTCAAATCTCTTATTTCTGCTTCGTTTACATTGCTTTTTTTTTATTTTTTTTATTTGCACTTTACATTTAATATTTTCATATAATATATATATATCTATATAATAAATCACAGCAAATAAAAACAACCACTACATCCACAGTATCCCACAAAACTACAAAACTGTTTTGATCATTGAAACGTTGATGAGCGTAAGCAACAATTCAGCCAAACGTACAGCATGCTAGAAAATAATTGTTTGTACAAGTGATTTTTTTTGTACACATGATCTTCAGGTCATCTTGTTTGATAAGGAGTAGTTTAATTTTTGGAACTTTTCAAACCAATTATATGTACTTGTTTTGAAATATGTTGTCTGTTGGTAGCACTGACATGGCTGCGTGGAAGTATCGAGGTGCATGACGAGATGGACGACATGCGTCAAGAGTATGAAGCCAGCAAGCTGACGCCGCGCGTCACGATGAAGGAAATGTTTGTCAACTCTACACTGCGCATTCCGCTGTTCATTGCCATGATGGTGATGATTGCTCAACAGCTATCTGGTATCAATGCGGTAAGAGAAAACTGTCATTCCAGCACCCCTTACTCCCACATCTGTCCATAACCATTTCTGTCAGCCAAACTCTATCTATAACCCTGACGCATTTAATAATTTCTTCTTCGGTAGACGGAGTAAAATAGTTGATGTCCTATCTGACACTTGGAAACCTTACATTACTCTTCGAGTTTCAGATGAATATAGATGGTTGTATGAAGGATTCATTCTATTTCATTCAGTAGAAACGAAATAAACCAACATTTGAATGCTTTTTCATGCAATATTAATGTGTTGTGTAGGTTATGTTCTTCTCTACCAAAATCTTCAAGATGGCACAATTAGATGACCAGAGTGCCCAGTACGCCACGCTCGGCATGGGCTCCATCAACGTCCTTATGACCGTCATCTCTCTCGTACTCGTAGAGCGAGCTGGACGTAAAACTCTCCTATTGGTCGGTCTGTCAGGCATGTGTATCGACACTATCCTACTGACCATTTGTTTGGCGTATGTGGTAAGTACGTCCACGTGACGTCAGTTTTATTAAAACACCTTAATATTGTTTACTAGGTTCAATAATGTAGCTTTGGACAATAGTGGTTTACATAAATTAATGAGGAAATTAATTTGGATTTTTTCATGACAAATATTAAATACATATTTTTTTTAAATGCTAATACATCCAGAATAACACTTGACGTGTACTACCAGTATTTTCCTAATAAATTGAAATGCATGTACTCATACTGTCGTCTTTGACACACAAAGTTCTATGTGAAACAATTTTTCAATTGTATAGGTTCAGGCAATTTCGTGAAATAAGTAAGGTCATGTAACAATAATGCTTTCATGTTTTGTAACAGAAATCAGCTTTGTGGGTGTCATACTTGAGCATCTTGCTTGTCATCGTGTTCGTGGTAATGTTCGCTACTGGGCCAGGCTCTATTCCGTGGTTCCTCGTGTCCGAGCTGTTTAACCAATCAGCACGACCGGCTGCAACCAGCCTCGCAGTCGGAGTCAACTGGACGGCCAACTTCATCGTTGGTATTGGCTTCCTTCCTCTTCAGGTAAGATTACTGTGCATATTAAAGTAACATATTTTCAATGAATAGTGTATTTAATATTTACCATAATGTTCACTCACAATCATCTTTTAATGTATGACGGTTTATTTTGACTGTGTACGTATCAGTTGTGTTTGTATATGAACATTTTCAAATATGTATTACATAAAAAATATGATAATATAGATTCAGTTGCTTCCATTTCTTATTGCTCGACTTATCTACAATAGTTGATACCATTTATTGGTTACTCTTTAATTGGTTCTATAGGAAAACACGGTTGCAGGTTTTTTACGTCCCAGTAGGCCGTGTGAACCAATCAGAAACTTTCTGTAATGTTTCTGATTTGCTCACGTGCTTACCAGGACGGTAAAAAACGTGGTACCGTGTTAATACGAATCAGGCGGTCAGTACCTATGTTGATACAGGAGAATGTGGTGGATGTTTTTGAAATATATTAAATTAATGGCTCAAGAGGGCATAGGAAGTCTGATTTTCATCAAGTCTAATAGAAATGTTGTCAAGTAGCATGCAACTCCTCTTGCTGTCAATATATCACTAAACAAATGTTTGTTGGCAGGAGTTAATGGGCGGTTACGTGTTCATCATCTTCTCGGTCCTGCTAGCGCTGTTTGTCGTGTTTGTCTACAAGAAAGTGCCGGAAACCAAAAACAGAACCATGGAAGAGATAACCGCAATGTTCCGACAACAGTCCTATCAATAAGCTGGAATCGTACCAGGAAGGAATTAACTACATTATGCTAGAGTGGATCAAGAACGATACTTGTCTGTGCTGTTCAGAACACAGCTAGCCAACATTTTGAGCCAGGCAGGATTTAATGAATTAGGAATCACGCCACGAACAAAGTAGGATGTGCGGTAAGACCTCTCAAGACCAGAGGCCTATATAGTTAGTTCCTTCACAAACACACATACACACGCACACACACACATCGGTGGCGGGCCAACGTGCACAGTTGGCTGGTTCTTATTTATTTACAGTTTCAAAGGCGCAAAATAAAGTAGTATCCAAAATATTTTCAACTAGTGGTAAATAGATCCAATAAGTTTTTAATATTGGTTGTGCATTTTCGTTGAGATATCTCATTGTTTATATTATAATATAGCCGTAGTGTCCAGACTTTCAAGGCGACTCACATAAATCCAAATCCAAAGGCTTACGGTAGGTTACTGTAATGTTATATTTTTTGATAATATCAGGGAGTAAATAAGTGATGAAAGAAGATTATTACGTAACTAATGTTTTCAAAACATAATACAATAATAAGTTGATACTGGGTATTAATAGAATAAATAAACAGTATTTTGATTATGCAGGGTCTCGATGCTTTTGTCAACAAAACAGACTCATTACTGTTGTATAATAACGTTGGCATCAATGGAGGATATCACACTTTCTTCCAACGGCACCATTGCGGAGGTTACAGTGCTCAGACTATTATACCGTAGGTACTACGTACTACGTACAATAAACTACATAGTTCTGTCTAACTGAGAAAGAGAATACAGAACCCAATGAATCTCAATGATATTTAGTGAATAGAAGCACGTTTCACAGCGGAGTTGTGCGATGGCTTCATTACTGTGATTGGATATACGGTACCTACGAGTGGAATTGTACGGTATTAAAACAAAACCATTGAATGGTCATTAATACCACCACTATAAAACACTTTTGTTACCAAAACTCTATTTTTATTGGTAAATTAGGGACTTTGATTATTGAGAATCGACTCGGAATCAATTCCATGTCAAAACCATTCTGGCGTCTCACGATCAATTTTATTTTCATTTCATTTTTACAAATATAAGTTCATTTTTGTAGTCGAGTCCTGAGTGATTTTTGTAATTTGAGAATTGAAGTTACCGTAACCCTATTAGAGCTAGTATATTGTTTTAGTTTGATAGTACTTGTAGAGTAGATCTCCTACTGTTGATTTAATATCACAAACAATACAATAATCTTGTGACTGAAGGTTTAATATGTAACGTAATAATAAAAATAATAAATTAGAATTAGTTCATATAGGTGGAATTTGTAGTAATGTTAACGTGGGTGTGTGGCTGCAAATGGGAGCATATGTTATATTAGTTGATGAGCTGTTTTTTTAGAGTAGGGCTCTTCGTCTACTCACAGAATACCAACGTGCGGGTCAGTCAAGTCACGATCACGAGAAACTTTGTTAGGCCTACCGTATGAAATAGGTTGTCATCATGCAAATATGGAATGTCATGATTGTGAGACTTTTACCAAATACATCTTTGATTGTAACCTGCAAAATTACTAGTTGCTGTGCAAGAAGTAGTACCGTGGTTTACCATATCAACGTTGTTAAATGAAGTTCACAGCCAGATGATATTCGACTTTTTCTTTGATGATTTTGAGCTTCATACTCGCTAACCGTGGTGTTCATGAAATGTATCGGAATAACAAATATTTTTAGCAAATATTTCAGCTCAAGTAGACATTTGGTGGTTATTGCAGTGAATGAATAAATTGGAGAACTATAAAATAGGTAGGCCTACTTCAAGTTTTTACTCCCCCCAAAAAAATCGTTGACAATTTTGCACGTCAACAAATATTGAACCTTGATGTAATTGAGAATATAAATCTAAACCCCCCCCCCCCCCCGCAGTGCTGGTATTCTGTAATGCGAGTTTTGTTGCCATGACAAAGAGTACCTCACCCAGGCTGGTAAAAGTTCTGCAAACTTGTCCGTAACGTATTTCAATGTAGTTCCTGCTCTTTATGTAATATGTGCCAACATTTCCTTGCAAGCTATACAGCCAAATATAGACACTAATTTACAACAATGCGTAGGATATCTCTGCTTAGAATATAATTATACCCTACCTTCTGGTAAAAGTTGTTGTTTTCTGCACATTGTTAAATTATTGTTCTCCGTATTCGAATGTGTCTTGTTATTTATTGAATTAATAAAAAAATTAAGTGTAATATTACATGAATTATTTTGTTTCTAGTTGAAATGCAATTATCATGAAATGAAAATGCTGCATGTAGCTACATTGTTATGGTACATTTAGTAAAGATGTGAACTGACAGTGGTACCCATGTGGATGTAGTATTAGGTCTAAAAGACAATATTATGGAACATATCCTAAATGTATATATATTATTATAATATGTGAATGAGAAATACGAATATAATAAATATTATATTACATTTCACTTTGTTGGTTTAGTTTGTCAGTAATTCCTTTAACAAATTATTGCCGTAATAAATCCACTTTCTTGCAGGAGGTTTCTTTTCAAAAATAAAATTACTCTTTCCATTCTTGTTTCTAGTGGCTAGCCTAATGATGTATGCTTGAAACTATACAATCATTTTCATTAGTTGTTCAAATTCATTACAAATTATATTGTTCTGAACGTTTTTTCCAAGTTCTATCCTGCTGGGGTATTTTCACGAGGTTTATCAAAATTTTAAACACATTTTTCAAAGGGTAGGCCCTACAAATACAATAACTAATCTTGCGTAGGTGTACTTACACTGCATGTGCAATGATTTCTAGTTGATGTTTCTCATGCCCAGAGTGATTCGAGTGCAGATACCGTTGCACTCTTTCACTAAACTCTCAAGGTCACACTGGACGGCAAACATGGCAAGTCTGTGATTGGTTCGTTGCTTTGGACGACCCGGCAAATTCATGCAGCTGTGGCTCTATGGACGTACCTACAGTACTGTAATACTAACTTGGTCCTTTAATAATCGCTGCACTTATTCACCCTGTTCTATTATATCTCGGGCGGAGCATTATTATAAAATATAGTTTGGATAATACAGTATTGCAGAATTGTTATTGAAAGAATATTGTGTAGGCATTGATAAGGACTTTATTATCATTAGAATGAGAAAGATGTTAATAGAGTAATATTCGTTTCTTTGTAAGACTAAGACTTGATCTTGATGCTCTTCTTCACAGTTGCATTGATGCCAGATATTTCTCCACCGTACCGCACAGTTTCCGTGCGCACCGTACGAACCTAAACAAAACACCCACAATTGTTATATATTTAATGTTGCTTAACGACCCCACCAATAGCTAGGTTATACGAGGGTACGAATGAGCGGATGATAATGAAACGATGAAGTGATGATGGGTGAAAGGATGTTTACAAAAACCCATGCCTTATGCGGGACTCAAACCCACGCCCAACGGTGACTTCACTTATTACCACTAGCAATAATTGACTTGGCCACCGGGGCGCCCCCCCCCCCCTCCCACAACTGTTAAAAGTACAATCTATTATCTAGATGTTGAATAACCTATATAGAACATGGGATACAAAGTAAACAATTGATGCTCCTGATTGTTACAGACACATTACAATGTAGGCTCAATTAAATATGTTAGCTGCAATCATCGTCTCAGCTAGGACAACATATAATATAGCACAACTCTCCATCTCTCCCTCACCTGGCCCTTCCTCCGTATCTGAGCTTTGCGGAACTTGTTGCGGTTCTTGACTCTCGGGTTGCGGTTTTCCTTCTTCCTATGCGGGGTGAGCCCCTTGTTCTTTTCAATTTGTCGTGTTATGCCTCGTTTGCCTTCGGCTTCTACATGTTCACCAACATCTGAACAAACAAAAGCAACAGTTAGTCTCAGTCATATCTCAAAACAACATTGTACAGTAATTAGATGAGCGTTAGCGAAGATTTCCATGTAACTCTTGCGGAGCTTTATCTGTCTGTTTTTTTGTTGTTTGTAGGCACTGCACAGGTCGCATGGTTTAATCGATCGACATGAAACTTTTTCTGTACCCGCAAACTTATCCAACTTAGAACCCTAGTTTTTGGATCCGTTGGACCATTTTTCTGAAACATCATCTCAAAGTTTCTAAAAACCCCATTAGATTAGGCTGGGTGGAAAAAATTGAAAAATAAAATCTCACCAACTGATGTAATTCACATTTTCTTTCCTCAAATGTAAAAACGGAAGTGATAGGCCTACATACAATTGAAAATTTGTATCCAATTCGGACCAGCCGTTTCGAAGAAAATAATGTACCTAATACATGTTCTTTATTCATCGAATCAATAGAAATAATAGCAGAAAGATGTAGTAGTGATAGATCCACGGCACCATTGACTAAAGAGATACTCAAGACATCCCACGTAAGTTACTTCGCGAGATTCAAAACCCTTTCATTATGACCTGAAGTTACTTCAAACACCGCTACACATTCCTAGAGCGCTGCTAGCAGTCAAGTTGAAGACTTGGCAGACAAGCCAGGCAGCATCCATCTAACTGTCGACTGACGCACAATCACCGAAACGATTCTGAGCGCTCTTAGCGGTGATTGCAGGTATTAGAATAGTCTACGAAATAACCCAACCGAATGAAAAGATTGATTTTTAACTTGAATGCCGTCAAAACTTCAACTTGATATAACTTTTTGAAAGAATTCAATTTCATTCTTATTAGCTCATCCATCAACGCGGAAACACATAACACGTTTCCTAGTACTTTACATACAGACATCTCGCTCATCGTACTACGCATATTCTGCGTTTGCCTACTCTGATTAAACTACATATGTTGCACTGTAAATAATTAGTCATTAATTTATCAATTGCTGTATTTTTTCTTTTACAAATAAGTTTTTTTATATTGTTTTATATTTTATTGAAAAGAGGTTCAATGCAGACTTGCATTAAAATTAGGCCTACTAATTAGCTAGTCTAGCTATAAGCCTATAACTTTGGCCTACAAACAAGAGAATGCAAAATCAAGACATTGGAATAAGTGCAGACTCAAAGTATTGGAACATTCTATCTCAAATTGATTTTACGACTTTAAATTATTTGGTTGAAATCGAAGTCGGAATTTACACTATGACTTGATGAGGTAAAGCAGTTGAGAACTTTGATTACAACTTCACAACTAGTGTTGACTTATTTATTTGACCAAGGTCAAACAATCTCGGACAAAACTCACTGTGGAAGCTATGGATCTGTGGAAGCTAAAGTGTCGTTGTTGGAAAGAGCTTACCTTCTTCAATCTCTCCATCTGATGCTAGTGAAGGAATGCCTTCAGCCGAAGTCTTGACCTTCTTTGGTTGATCTTCGGTTTCGTCATTTGCCTCGAGCAGTTTCAAACGTTTCTTATCAGCTCGGCTGCGGGAAATCAAACATTACAGACTACCCACTATGAAACCTAATCTCAGATCACGTTATATATGAGCCTGATATAAGCTTATACCGGTACTTCTCCTTTGAAGACTACCCTTGATAGTAAGTTCCAATAAGTTATATTTTTTATTGGTTATAAAAAAAATAATGGTACGTCAATAATCGCTATGAATAGATGTGGTACTTGAACATATCAAGTGAGTTTTTCTATGAAAATGAAGCACACCTAAATCAGAATTTAGAACAGTAATCACTACTTCCAATTTTTTTTATACAATAGGCTACTATGTGTACTAAAATTCATTGATAATTATTTGAATTATTTCAAAAATGTAAAATAAGCATTATTAAAAGTTCAATTGATACATTTACAATTTGCCCGACTAAAATTAATAGCAGAGATAAATTGAATGTACAAATAATTATTCTAACCTCAAGCCTGTTGCTGCAACCATGTCCACTTCCTGACCATTCCTTTTTGATTCTAACAGTTGGTCAACCTGAGGCTCCACAATGTCTTTCCAGAGCGGTGCTATTTGTTGCAATAGTTGGCGGTATTGGACGAGGCGGCGAACAATCGGGTGAGACTCTACCGGCTTACGTCGAGCTTTCAGCAGTAAATAAAACGAGATGTTTGTGCAGTAACTGCAAACAAAGCACAAAATTTGTTTGAATACTAAAACCCTGGCCAATCTAAAGGTAAGGGGCATGAGGGAACAATTTACCCAAATAAATCATTCAGTTCATTCTTATTCATGACACAAATCATAAACAACATGACAAAACACAATTGAAATAAAAGAGCATACCAAATGCATACACCTGCCAGAGCAATAAACCAAGTTCCTGAATTTTGTTTAAATGAAGTGAACTATTTTGAAGTTTGTGGTTCAATTTGATTTTGAGTTTGGCTATTGGAGGAGCGCTTGATCACTTCATAACCCCCTCCCCTCATATCAGCTAAATGCTTGCTTACTTGAGCGTGAGGTAGTATTTGGTCTTGACCAACGATCTGGCAGGACAATCGGGGATCTTCCCCTCCTTGATCATCTCCATGACCGGCTCAAGCTTGTCCTTCAACTCGGACATTTCACCTGAAATAACAAGAACAACTGGCTGTTCAAATTTGTCTTTTTCTATCATAAAAATGTATGAAGGTAGATATTTGTAAAAAAAGGGAAAAAGATACGGTAAATATTTTTGTATTTATGGATTGAAGAAGTAGGCCTAATACATAATGAAATATACCGTACATGAACTTGTTTGCAAATTCCTTAACAAAATCATAATTTTCGATTAATGTATAAATAACGAGTTACGGGGAAAATTTACACTAGTACATATGAACTATGAAGGCAATTTGAATTTGGTAATTAAGGATTCGCACTGACTCTTGAATTGTTTATTCACATTAGCTTTGCAGATGTCGTTGAAATCACTATAATAAAATAATAACACTAAAAACTTTTGTTCATAATTTGAAAATACAAGCTTCGGTACCGGTACTAAAATTGTACCAAACTGGATACAACAAACAAAACAAGATCGCTTCGTTGTTATTTATATTAGTAAGTATCATGCTGTCCGACGCATTAGCGTAAGTAGTTTCTATTGGGTTCTAGACTTACTTTTGAAGTTTTCTACCAGCGCAGTAAACTCGGGTGATTCTTTGTGAAACAGATCTAGTTTCTGTCTCTTTGACAGCTTGGTCAAGTCCGTCTTGATCTTGTCTTCATCTTTACCATCAACCGTCCTTGCTTTATTGTCAATGAACACGTCGAATGAGAAGTCTTGATCGTCAAGTTCTTTTGCAAGACGTTCTTGAATAGATCGAGCTTCTTTCTCCTCATAGTCAGCCGCTTCCCCGTCTTTTCCCGCGAAACCTGGAAGAAAATTCAGAACATTCCATGATGGAAATATCACACTTTTTCATTTCTTATAAATGGCCATTTACAGATTGAATGTGAAACATGAACAGGATTGTAATTGCTAACTAAACACGCCTAAGCTCGATTTTTTCTCCATCCAAAGCCTACAAATCCTCTGCTACTGTTACTTACCTCCGTAGTCTCGATCTACGTAGTCTGTGTTGTAGTAGTTCTTCTTTGTCTTGCCCCAAGCACTTGAACTTGGTAAATTATCCTCTGGACCATCTAGGTCACTATCTGCTCCAGATGACAATACTCCGTAAACATCCTCCTAAAAGTCAATGTCTCATTAGCTGCCTCCAGTAGTTTTGGTTACTGTAGGCACGACAGGCCCTTTGTAGGACCTATCGTATTGCAGTTATAGGCTACGTTCTTATGTTTGTTATTGTAGGCTATGGTATCTGTTGGCGCCTTAATTAATTGGTACCAGTAAAACAATCATTTATAAATATTTGCATTTATGAATACATTTTTTAATTCTTCAAATTGGACTATTTGGATATTGTGGTCTATAGCATTTATTCAGATTCCTTCAGTTTCAGTTTGTTTTCAAGGGCGTGGAAAGGTCTCGTCACAAAAGTCAGCGTAAAGAGCGCACATTGTTCACCACATTCATTGAGTTTTTCAAAAGTTAATTTGGGTTACCTCACTATCCTCGTCATCTTCAGGCTCTCGTCTGGTCTTTGCTAGGATTTTTTTCTCGGCTTCTGTATATTCGTTGTCCGAGTCACTAGGAATGTACTCATCCAGATCTGCATCCAGATCTGCATCCAGTTTTTTTGGCTCATAACGTCTGAAACAATAATGTCATAATTTCAAGGCACTAGAACTACACTCGAAGCCTAATTCACATGGCCATCGAGTAGTCAAGAATATCCTGGAAATTAGACTAATTATTATAGCGAATACGCTGGATATTGTAGGAATCTCGAAAACACACGTAAATAAACTAATGTATGACAAAGAATTAGATGTAAAGGGTTAAAAGTTAATTAGATGTGATTCACACTCGAGACACACTGGAGGTGTGGTGATTAATTTCAGAAAAGATATTACAATGAGAGTAAATTAGTGAAAAGAAATATGGATACTGGACAATAGCATGTAGAATTGAAATTAGGAATATAAGTTACAATATCTAGTAGTCATGTACATATCTCCAAATGGAAATAAGAAGAAAGGACTGGAGTTTGTAGATAGTATATTTGAAAATGTACAATTTCCAACAACACAATGATTTTAATGGGAGACCTAAACACGAACTAGTTGGAGACAACAAATAGAAGTGCAAATAAACTGAAACGAGTGTTGGCAGATGGTTTAACGCAAAGTGCCAAGACTAAGAGCCCTACTAGAATCATAAATAACTCCACTACTCTTATAGACTTGATGATAACTAACAACAAAAGACTAGTCACAGCAACAATATTGGGAAGTGCTTCAATTGCTGACCACGAAAAATGTTACTAATAAATGTTAATGATAGGAAGGTTATAGAAGACTGGATAGAATATGAGATTAGTGAATATCAAGGGGAGCTTGCTAGGTGTAGGTGGGACAAGGAAACTACTGATGTAAATATAATACATGATGATATCAGGAGCAATATACTAAAGAGTAAAAATACAATGGTGAAGACAAGGAAAATAAAAACCAGAAATAAATGGAGTAAAGCAAGTCCTTGGATAAATGATAAGATCAAATACAAGATGCAGGAAAGAAATCACATTAACAAAAAAAATCAAAGATAACCAAAGATAGGAAGGACTGGGACAACTACAAAAGGGCGAGAAATAGTGTAACTAGTATGCTACAAAAAGCAGAAAAAGAATACTATGAAGATAGAATAGATAAGGTGAAGGATGATAGTAACAAAATGTGGAAGACACTAAAAGATTAAGTAACAGTGGAGAATAGATGCAAAAGCAAGGGAAATTGTAAATACAGATAATATAGTACTAACTCAGAAAATAGATGTAGACTAGCTAATAGTTTTAATAATTATTTTATTGAAAATGTGTCAGAAATAAATCTCATATAAACACTGAGAAGAGACAGCATTACATTACATGCATCAAAGATCTGTCAAACAAATACCAAATTGATGCCAAGTACTGTGATGTAGTGGGATTAATGGTAAGAGCTCGTGGCATTTAGAGTGTGTATCGACTACAATACTTTTTAGTAATAGTGTATTTTATAAAGGAGTAAGAAAATATAATAATTTACCAAATTAGAAATTAGACAATGTAGGTAATAGTATTCATAATTTTAGAACTAGAATAAAAAAAATGATGTTAGAAACGAGGATAGAATGAATTAATACCAATAAGAAACTAATTTTGTATTAGCAATAGGGTCTATGTATAATGTAATAGCGCATGGCTAAACAATAAATATATACAGAATTACAAATACAATACACAGAGTACCGTACGAGTAAATATGTCTTCAAATGCACATACCTCAATCTTTACAACATTAATAATATTAATATCAACATTAATTAATAGCTTTAAAAACATTAATAATAATTAAACGGCAAGACCAAGATGCATTGAGGGATGCATTGAGGGTTGCGTTGGTTCGCCGTGTTCAGATAGTCTCAACTTAAACCGGAACTGTGTTCCATTTCCTGATCTCTTGCCTTAGAACACCCGATCGCTTCTCTACCTAGTGTAGTTTTGTAGAAACTTTGGGTCATGACTTCTATGTACCTCCAATATTTGCATCTAAGATGCAGTTTAAATTGCCATCCCAGATGCGGTGGAAGTAAACAACTGCGCTAGGCTTATGAAAAAGTATATTAACTGGCAATGCAATTAAATGAAATGTGAATACTTATTTCTTTGAGACATGTGGATTTCTCACACAAATTCGATTACATCAACAAATCGTCCAGATGTAAGTTACTTGCAATATAGCTTGCGTTTTTATGAATTATCATTATGAATTAGGCCTACTTCACAATTTAAATAATGCTCAATTAAACCTCTCTATCTCCATTTTACTTCATATAAGAAACTGTTTCAGACAACTGAGCAAACGCAAGAGTCATTTTGTGTGTATTTGTAAACAAAGATAGGCCTAGTTCCTTTTATTACTACTCACTACGCATAATCGGTCGTTCTAACAATTTGGATGTTAAATTGGTAGCCTACATATTTTCAACATGGAAGAGATGGGATGAAAATTCACCATCGAGGTTGGTGAACCAATGCAACCCTCAATGCATCTTGGGCAAGACTTATGAAGATTCTAATTATTTGACGGCCTGCCCAATAATATCATCCTTAACTGTTGCAAGTTTCAAGTGTTCAAAATTATTCATGTGGAATGTCATCAGGCCACAAGCTTTCCCAATAAATATACTAGTACATGGAAAAAGCAGGACAAAATATTCTGATTTTATTTATTTTATAGGTTCCCTATCTATTCTATCACAACACTTCCCTAACCTTCTGACGGAATTTCTGTATGGTGGCAAGTTCCCTATCTATTCTATCACAACACTTCCCTAACCTTCTGTCGGAATTGCTTCAATCCTATTTCATCCCCCTCAAATATACTTCTACTAAGCCCATTCCAATCCCTACCTGTCCTATTCAAGAAAGAGAATTTACCGACATCTAATCTAGCCCCCTTTATAACGACCGCTCTATCATGACTTCGCCTACCCCCATACCATTAATGCCCATACCATTAAGTATATAGTCTTTACTATATACTTAATGCCCATACCCTGTCTCATTCCCTTCAATCAACCTATTCAACTCCCCCATCCCCCCCTCTCCTTCCATTACCCTGAAGAAATTACTAGTTAGAAATTACTAGAATTATTACTAGTACTATTAATTATATAATAGAATTCATAAAAAATTAGCTGGGCCATGGACTTCATAAAACATTCCATTGCTAGGCCTGGCATAGGCCTATGATATAAATAATTCTATTACATTTTACAAATCACACCACGTTATGAAAGTGAGGTTATGGTCACCACATAATATAGGCCTAGGGCATAGTTTATAACACTCAGCAATAATTAAAATAATACCTACTTGTGTTTCATTGTGCACGAGCGATTAGTATTCCTGCAATTACTATAAATGAAGGATATTTATAATATGCCTATTTGTGATGCGTCAAGATAAACGATACTGTCTAGTTGTTCATCAAATTAATAGCATGGAGAATGGCGGACAAAGATGGATGGCGGAGAATGGAGAGCACTACAGTATGAAGTAAGAACCCAAAGACGACGAGCAAACTTCCATGCTGGATGATTCAGACAATACCAACGTCAGAAAGAAAAAAGCTAAGCACCGTGGTGCTAACGTTAGCGAAAATATAACCAAACGCCGCTGCGTTTTCAGCAACGTACTTTCAAAAACAGGCACGGCCACGGAATCGAACCCGACGTTTAAAAAAAATACCATTAAATTTGATCATGTTTATTTACGAGAAGGAGATGAATAAATGATAACGATTTGGAGTTCCGGATTAGGGTAAGTTACAATTCAACTAATCAATAATCAAGGGGAAAAAAAATTGAATCAAGTCTTGGTCTTTGATCAAACAATGTTTTTTTTCTGGAGCAAGAAATGAAATATTCAGTTTGATTCAGGAAGACGTAAAAATAAATGACGACGGTCGAGTTTTTGGGTCAGATGACAGTAATCTAACTAATTGAAAAATTCAAGTGATAATTAACAGAAAAACAAGACAATAATCAAGTTGTATTGAAGGTAATTTCTATAACGGTAGTTCAAAGTATTTTTTTAATAAATTTGCTGAGAAGTGTTGTGAATATGTTAATGCAGTTCAGAGGTGTGCAAGTTATGATAATCCAAAACATTATTTACTAAATTGACTACAGAAGTTCTTTTTCTAACCCCTGGTTCAGATGTGGCGACAGACGACATGGTTGAGAAGTACCGTAACTAGATTTGAAGTTTCAACATGTAACTGTGAAGCAGAGATTTATTCAAACGACCATCTGTATGCCATCATTCACATCCCTCTCTATTGGTTGCACTACACATTACAACTTCATTTATTCTTTAATATTGAGTGCCAAAGGCACACTCTACAGTAATCAAGTTTTATTAGCATAGAAGTGAATGATGAGTTGAAAGGTTATTTAGGATAGTGGGAAGGAGTTGGCTGTGACCTGTTGTCAAGTTGACATGTAGGATAGAGGAAAACCAAGAAAAACCACATTCAGGATTGTCGACCATGGCAGTAATCGAACCTCGGTCGAATGATGGTTCAGTGTGCTAACCACTTGTCTTGGTGGCAATTTGGACTCCTTTCAAGTTACGATCACTTCATTTGTCAGATGATACAAATTGAATTGATACATTTATTATTTTTAATTACCATAAGCCCTAGTTAAAATGTATTTTAAAAAAATTAGAAAATAATAAAAAATAGTGTTTTGAAAGTTCAAATTTTTCAACAAGTAGGCCTACGGTAGCCCAGTTTGAATATTTATGAAAATTAAAATTTTTCAAGTGAATTTTTTAAACTCAATTCAACTGACATTTTTCAAAATGTTCAATTTCAAAATTGAAAAAAAATTGAAGTTGAAAACTTTGAATTTTGTTCTGAATGCATTCCAACAGGTTTTCCATGTTATGAAACAACAATCACTGATTGGCAATCACTAATTTATTCATACATAATTACAATAGTAGGCCTACAGTGGTTATTGCAAGTTAAAAAAGAAAAACAATGTTAACATTGTTAGTAGTTTAAATCTAGCTTAATATAATAAGATACAGAGAATGATACATAAGCATGAGAGTAAGGTTTAGACACGGGGTTACGCCAGGTTACACCGCCAGCCTGCGCAACTGAGCGCGTACGACTCGCTCCCTTCTTGAGAGACTTGAATCAGGTTACTCCCGCCGTACGTCTCCCACAAACCTGGAGTCTGTATAATCTGAAACACACGGTTAAAATCATCCCTACACATCACTACACCATACACTATATCATTTTTAACACACATACAAGATCAGCTCATCTGAGAATTATATTCCCAGATTATATTCCCGAAACCACAACAAAAGAGTGACACGGATAAAGAAAATAACCACCCAAAACTGTACTGTAGCCTAATCCTGCCTGAAACAGATCCGATCCGCTTGTACTTATTCGCGGTATCATTTCATTTTTCTAAAAATTTAAGTCGATTTGAAAAGAAATTATGTCAATAAATTATCTTTGTTCATATTTTTTGTTCTTAGTGGGTCTGTCTCAATTTTTTGTGTCGGCTACTATTAGATGGGCGGTTTGAAACTAGTTTACACCACCCTAGTACGTCTACTTGAATCGTAATTAAAATTAATTTAGGCTTAGTTACACAAATGAAACAGGCATTTCCAATTTTCTTTTACCCCCAAAAGCACTCACCCACCCACCCACACGAGTGTATCTTAAATGCTTCCCATTTTCAATGCAATCAATTTACCCCTATTCCTATTTTCAAATGTCAAATGATGAATTTACATTATTTACCTTCTGCACTAGCTCCTCAAAGGCACACTGCACTCCATCCTTCGTCTTGGCACTGGACTCTATGAACAGCGTTGCATGTCGTCGGGCAAACTTCATTCCCTCTTCTCTGCTCACTTCTCTCTTATCCTAGACAATAACACAACATGTTATATAGGTCGAACATAAATCTATGTAGCCGATCAATTAAAATTACCTCTATTATTAACAATTATTCGTCATCAACGATAACACATTTCAGTCTATGGAATTGCTAACTCGTGCTTTCTAGTTCTGGTACAGCACTAATATAATACCAAGTACTATACACTATATAACACTATACACTGTATAACATCAACACTATATAACACTAACACTATAAAGCACTAACACATACACGCCAACACTATATATTAGGGATAACTTCGATTCTGAAAATTCAAATCAATTATCTATTCCTCAGAATCGAATAAGAATCGATTCTGAAAATTTTTGGTACAGTAAATGTTGCTGGTATCAATTTATACTTGTTCAAAACTTCCCGCGCTGTTTTTGCGTTGTTATTAGCGGATGGAGTTGCTTTGGTATACACTGTACTGATCGGCTATTCTAAGCCGTACAAGGTCACGTAACCATAGGAACTAGCAAGTTAGCAACCAAATGCACGACTTAAAAATTTGTTACTGATAATTTTCTCATAGTTCATTGGAGTTAGGACTTCCCGTTTGTTTACGTTTGCTACGAAGACGAAGACAGCCGAGCGTTCACGTTATGGAAACACGAAACGGCAAATACGAGTGGTGCTGGTAGGCATCTGATTATTTGAGAGATAACATGACAGTTTGTGAAGGGATTAGGATCAGAGATAAGAGTGGAATTTCTTAAAAGAGTACTGTTGTTTGTTGTTGAAAGAAAACTGTGCCACTGTGCGTGGCAACAACCAATCACAATAACATAGCCATGTGCGCGCGATGCCACGTGCTTCTCCTTCAACCACGAGTTGCTACGACTGTACGAAGTAAGGTTGTCGCTCACGTAAATTCGGCTAAATCAGTACAGTTCGAACCAAAAAAAAAGAAAAGCAAAACAATCAACTCTCGGTTTTGAGTCGTTTGGTAGTAGAATCGATTAGTAATCGATTCTCGAATAATCGAAGTTATCCCTACTATATATGCACTAATTGACGCCAACGAACTAATGCCATTAACCTGCATACGTGGCTGTAAGTAGCGGCTACTTGTGTGTGATTTGACAATAAAAGCATGCCAATTACAGTAAACCCTCGTTAATCCGAAATCGAAGACGAAATCAAGTCGACAGCTTTCGGCCGCATTTGGTAGACAAAGCATAAAACAGCTGAGTGTGCTTACACTTGTTCTTACGCGTCAAATAAAAAGGATGTAAACAGGGAAAACAACAGTAACTTCAAGGAATTCACTCATATTATTTTTAATTATCCATTCCAAAATCAGTGTTGAAGCAATTGAAGGGACGAGATAATAATTCGAATTACAGTTTAGCTGGAATTCGGATACTCCATATTAATTAACATTGAAATGCCTATACTTTCAGCTGGGGAGCGATTTCAAGTTCAAAATACGTCAAATTTTGGATTAATGAGGGTTTACTATACAGGCTTCTTTCAAGTAACAAATGAGTAACAATTGTTACCATAATACCAACTGTGTACTAGTGAACTAACGGTGGCTTAAATTATTATTATTGGATTAAGACTTGTGGGATATTGTTTTCTGTCTCTCTCAACAATCTCAACAACTTTATTTTTGCATGCAAGTTTATTCCTAGGGAAGCAAAACATAACTTGAATCATAGATAGCTGAATAGCTCTACTATGGGCCGTGTTGTGTGCATGATTCTAGGACCTACCTTATCTATCTTGTTCCCGACGACCATCTTGACAATGTTGCTCTTAGTCGAGTACGTGTCAAGCTCGTCTAACCACGTCTCTAGTTTATTGAATGTACTCTTATTCGTGACATCATAGACTAGTATTGCACCTTGGGCATCCCGATAGTAACTCGGCGTCAGCGTACGAAACCGCTCCTGGCCAGCTGTATCCTGCACAATATATCAGTTATCATTAGTCCGACTACCGGTAATCGTTGAATGGGACGCTAAAATTCTGTTTTGCTATGTTTTCAATTGTTGAATTCTTTTAATATTTTTTTAAAAAGTGTTAACTACTGTGTTGTCAGACTGACGACGCATATACGCATCCACACACTTTTCAATATGTTACATTCAATATCTTGACAACATTACATCACGATGATTGATGAAATATGACTTGTACTTACATCTAGCATATATATCTAGGAGATAATGTATACTGATAAATGAAAGATATACACATAATTGCACTGAGATTTATGTCCTAACCCTCAAATCTATATGTTTTTTTTTTTAATAACATCGAAACTTGATACAAAATCATTGTTTCCCAATTAAGGCTATGGATGGAAGATTAGATCGTTTGAACGGGGCACAACGAGGGCGATCTTACCACCCCACAAATCTATATCAAATCTATATGTGACACAATTTTACCCCACCGAAGTAACAAAATGCCCCGTTTCACCAGGCAACTGTGACTCGCAATATTATTACTTGGATTTTTTTTCTATATTAGGCCTATATATTCTTCTCCTGAATTCTGATACAGCTCAATAAATTTCAATGTATTTATAATATATTTTTCTCCTGATACAATTCAATAATTATTTGTTATAATTAGGCCTACCCGCCCCGGTGGCTAAGTCAATTATCGCTAGGGGTAGTAACTGAAGTCACGGTTGGGCGTGGGTTCGAGTCCCGCATAAGGCATGGGTTTTTGTAAACGTCTTTTCACCTATCATCACTTCATCGTTTCATTATCATCCGCTCATTCGTACCCCCGTATAACCTAGCTGTTGGTGAGGTCGTTGAGCAACATCAAAAAAAAAAAAAATTAGGCCTACCGTACATAATACGACGATGAATATTTTTGAAATTTTGTTTCATTTTGTTTGTATATATTGAGAATAATATAAAGAATATAAAGAATAATTTCATTTCTGCTGTGTCAACACATCAATAATTTAAATTTCATTTTGTACGGTAGTAGGCCTACATTCCTAAATAATTTCAAGAAAATGTTTTTTCATTTTAGCACCCTGATAATAACTGTCACTTTTGTACATCCAATTCAGGGTTTTGTTGGTTCGAAGGAAATGTAATTTAGGCGTATCATATGATATTTATCTTAATCATGATTCCCACTTCGTTATTTTCCTTGTCGCCTGTCACAATTTTCACATAATTTTTCATCTGGACACATTTTTCTATGAGCAACAATCTTTTTCGTACTCGCAGCATCTTAGAATCAAAAGACTCAACTCGAGTATAGAGACAACCTTCAGGTAAAGTCACTAAGGTAGCCGTACTTGCAGCAAAAAACATGACCGCGCACATCAAATCGCTCCAGAGCATCATATTACATGTAGTATATGAACACATCTGATGTTGCTTCGGTAAATTTGTCATAACCGGTACCATGTTAGATTTTGCACATTTTTTTCTATAAATGGTGTTTTCTAATAGATAAACATCAAATCTATCGAAAAAAGACACCTGACGCATAAAACTGTTATCCTAAAATTAGATAAACACTTCTGAAAAGAACAAATTTGGAGGGCACCAACCTTGACCACTAATCCCAACCATTTGGTACCGACTACCGAGTAACACAAAATTACCGTTTTACCGCTTCTAACAACTGATACACGATTGGTGACTGATAACTGATAACGTGGTACATAGCGACAGACGTGTTGCAGTCTACTCAACAATCTTGTTGGCTCATATCATTAAATATTATCAAAGCACAGACTATGTCAAAGATATCACATTTCCAGCATGGCGATCCATTGTGTACATATGGAGTGACACTAATGGGTGTTCTCTACAATGTGCTCAAACTGTCGAAACTAAGAATTTTAGATACAGTGATCGGATGTCAAAATTAGTGCCTTCAAGAATAACTGTAAGGCCATGGTCATAACGCAGTTGACATTTGACCATAATCGTTTTGGCCAAATTTTCTCCGTTCTTACTGAAGTTGAATGAACTTCGACGATTTGATTTCATGTAAGAAAAAAAATCTTATCTTGGTCGCGTTGTGGACTGTGATGGATAAAAGAGAATTTCGGTCCGAAATCGTCAGACGCAAGAAAAAAATCAAAGTGGGAACCCTGGTACAGTGTTGTAAGGCTTGTTAGGTACCCAAATGGCTAATTTGACTGTATTCCCCTCAGATGTGATCTTCTTTGTCTTGAAGTCAACCCCGATGGTCAGTGCTTGATCTGGGTCAAAGTTGTCATCTGTGAAGCGCAATAGTAAGCTAGAACAAAAAAAAACAATATTGGTTTCAGTCTTGTTAGGTGGATATTCTCAAGAGAAAAATGGGAAAATGGTCGACACTATGACTAATGACTGGCTTATTAGGTTCCGGTACTTAGTGGTGTAGCCTCGGCCTATTCAATGCTATGGCTGAAGGTACATGGGAGATTCTACTCCTACGCCGCTACGCCTATTACTTTTCAATTTTTATATTTTGTTCAATTCAACTATACTGTACGAAATATATTTTATTCACGGGTCAGGTAGGCCTATAACAGGGGGCATGTAGGCCTATAACAGGGGGCATGTAGGCCTAGGCCTAGTCACGTGTGTGCAAATGATATTCTGGTGACACCATGTTGCGACTGGTGACTGACAATGAGGGTCCGAGGCACTGTACCAAAGTCCACAAGAAAGTAAGGTTGAGTAAGTTTGGTAGGCTACAACCTACGATTACACATTAGGCAAAGATATTGTGATAGGCCCTATGTAATAATTGCCCTAGTCAATGGCCTACCTTGATTTTCCTACTCCACTCTCACCGATAATGAGGATTTTCAAAGTAGTTAAAACAGCTTCATCTGCCATTTTGAAGGATATTGAATATGTGTTACGACCACTTGGAAAGTCAAAAAGCTCAAGCCAAAACAATTATAAAATAAGCCCTTCGCTGGCTGCAGGCGACTGCCCTACACAGTAGGCCTGGACAACAGTCTCAAGGGCAGTAGGCCTAGGCCTAGGCTAGTTAGGCCTTACTTATGGGCTAGGCCCTACGTACGTGCTCTTCTCACTTCTTAGTGATACATCACACTTAGCAACAATATGCTATCAATTTACAGGTCTGCTATAATGCAAATGATCATCCCACTCAAGGAAAATGTGGCACCCTTTTCAACGTAAAACAAAAATGAATAAAAAATATGCAACTGACAGGTTGACTGCCATTCGCCTTCAATCTAACGTGACATTCGAGGCGATTATCGACACTCGAGAGGTCGAACTCAAACTCGTTTCCAAAAAGAAAATCGAACCAACGAACTGTCAGTACAAAGACACCTTTCGAATAACCATAGGAATGGGTTGTTGTTCTTGCGCGCAGCCTAAATCAACCCATCTAACCAACTTCCAATCAACATCTAATCTAATCAACCTAATCATGTAAAAAATCTTCTTCTTTCGTTTATCAAGTGTATTCACTGAACATTATGACTCGCTCCTTTCTAGATATTATTTTGTTGCCCTTGCCATTAACAGTGAAGCAAAAATATAATCTGTGTAGGCCTACTGATTGATTATTATTGTTTGCCCACACCACCAACAGCTAGATTAGAAAGGTAGGAATGAGTAGGTGATAATGAAAACATGAAGTGATAAGTGAAAAGATGTTCATAAATACCCAAGCCTTATGCGGAACTCAAACTGGTACTACCCAATAATAACATTAGTTTCAAAAGCAGTGCCTTAGCTGACTGAGCTGCAGCGAGGGGGCTGAGGGGCATATGTACACCTTGCTTTTGTACCTGTTGATCTGATTTTACTCGTTACACAATTCAATAAAAAAATTACTGATATTCATACACATTTTCAATTTTTTTGGTGGAAAAATTACTTTTATTCAGAATTATTAAAATTTAATTTTGAATATAATATGTATGTTTCCTTGAAATATTTTCAACAGTAAAAACATTTAAACTGATTTCCAGCAAACCTCCAGCAGTGCTACATTTTTATGTGCCGACTCCTTGGTTTAACATTACAAGTTTATCAAATTGATTTTTCCATAGTCCCGACAAAATATAGCAGCCTTTGTTAGCCAGTTTGTACAGCCCACGTTTTAAATACCGGTCGAAGTCAACATTTCACACACTTATTAATATGGTCCACTATTCATGTTTACCCGGAGATCTCGAACTGCTCAACACATTGGCCACGCACTTGGCTTCGTGCTGAACTAGTAGCAGGTGAATCATGCAATAAGATGAGTTTATTATTTATCTAGGAAATCTAATGGGGCAGGATATATTAATAAATTGCTACTTCACACAAATAATAGTAAAACAACATAATATTAGCAAAACTACAATATTCCAATATACAATATTATTACATAGTTGACATTATGTTCACCATTCAATAAATTTAAATAATTATTACAAAACTTCTACACTAATTGATTCAAGAAAGTACAATAATATAAAAGAACAAAAAAAGTCAAATTTATTTTTAATGCTGAGGCCCTTTAAGGCAATATGCATAGCAATAAGCTTCGTTACATACCTGGTAAAATATATTTTACATCCTTTCATACTTCTCTATAATACAACTAGTTTTATGTCAAGACAATTGATGCATAAATATGAATCATATTCAAGACAATATGGAGCCTTGCCATTTAGAAAGGGCTGTCATTCACCAATCAACTGAGATTTTTTAAACTACCGTAGGTATCCTGGCAAATCTTCATACTAACCTGTCACCTGTTTGGTCATTATTAATATCTACTCAACGTACAGACCAGAGGATGCTCAAACTTGGCCCCAAAATAACATTGGCAAAAAAAGATGTTCACAAACGATTTTCATAGCTCCAGGTGCTACTATTTACTTGTCACTAGAGACAAAGGTAGTTTAGGCAGTGAACTACCGAGGCAGTTGACAGGTCTTTATAGGCCCGAAATGTCAAATTAGAACCAATACTGATGCTAAGATTGAGAATCCTGTGTCAAGATCTGCCATACGATATTGCAGACACGTTACTTTGCTTTCACTCGTATAAAATTAGTCTTACCAGTACCACTATAAACACGCCATTAAATAAATATGAGTTTTAAAACCTGGTACACTACTAATAAGTAGTAACATTATGGTTTATTTAAAACTATCTAAAAGGCTAACCTACATCGAAATGATTGAAACGTAACCTGTGCTGCCTTGGTTTATTTATGACAATCACAAGTCTAATTTAACTAACATTGTTGCCAGACTAGAATTAAGCAATGTGTAGCTGACTGCCAAGGAATTAACTCATATCAGATAATTTAGCAGTAAAAAAAATACAAAAACTAAATATTCTTAGAGCCGGTTGTACCAAGTTATGATTAAATATTAATCAGTTGATCATTACTTAAGGTACAAAAATAACATAGGTAACCAAGGGTGATAACAAGTTAATTTGCTAATTTTTGCTTAATTCACTAATCATCACTTGGTTCAACTGGCTCTTAATTGATGATATAAAAGTTAGTAGGCATATTTTGTTCAATTTCTGCTTCTTCATATGGTACACAATGCATACCATATTGACTGGATTTGCCAATAACTAATGTTATGGACCTCCTGCTTCTTGATGAGCCTACTTGCATATTGAATTACTAGTTGGAGGTGAACTAAAGAGATAACAACACAGCAAATAAAAAAAAATCGTTTTGCTATCTACAGGTTCACTACAGTACATTTTTTTTAAATCTTCAAGGGTGATTTTTATCCTACCATTTTATAATTGGCTAGCATTTGAGGATTAAAAATGTAAATTTTAGTGTGAATATGTCAACAATGTTGCTATTTGAAACAGATAACCAAGTGTTTCAAAAGTTTAGATAAAAATAATGTAGTTTGATAGTATTTCACTTTGATCGCAGTTTGCATGAGAAACATGTATAAGCCGAGTCTAATTTAAAATGTTTAACGATAGTAAAATTGAAGTCAACAGTTTAAATAATCTGTATCATATAGTGAGCTTTGATCAACAAATGCAACTTGATAGCAATTTTGAATTGTGATGAATCAAGGGTTTCAAGAAGGTTAAATAATACTCTGCATAAGTAACTGTAAGATACTACTAGCAGTTAGCAATGTCAGCTGCACCCCTGGTATTGTAGCGGTGGTGCGAGCTATCGAAAATAGAGCTGCATTATTAAAGAGAGTTGCCCAATGTCTGGCTCAGTCAATAAAAGTAATGAGGAAATTGAAGTCAAAGCAGGCGTGGACTTGAGTCACGTGGCATAAGGCATGGATTTTTGTTGACATCATTCATATCATCTGTTCATTCCTACCCAAATAACCTAGCTTTCTCCGTAGTTTGTAAGTTATAGCAGAATATACTTGGAGCCCCTATGTCATCACTCATTAGTCAGTGATAGTAATCTTTATATATGGCATACAAGTGCATATGAACCTTACTCATAAGTTAGATTTGTAGGCCTAAAGTGGTTAGCTTGGAACACTAATTAAACTGAAACTTCAACCCAACAAACAATATTATGAAAATAATTGCCTAGCACAACTTGTTGACAGATTCGTTTACTTGGCATTTTTCCCCTATTTCCAATATACAGTGAAACCTCTATGATGCATCATTCCCGCATCCATCGTTTTCCCGCTTCTATCATTCATTTTAACCCACCCTGCTCCCATTTAACCAATGTTAAATTTTCCTGGATGGATCGTTTTCCTGCATGGATGGTTTCATTTTCCTGGTCCCTTGAAAAAGATGGATAGAGGTTTCACTGTAGTACATAGTCTAACATAGATACCGGTAATCAATTACCAGTAATATTGGGCAGGGAGTGCTAATCATCAAGTCAGGGCAATTCTATTTGAACTCGGTGCCTGCCAGTTCCGAGTCTTATTTTTCTTCATACCCTTCATTTCGGTAACTACATCTCTCTTTTCTTCATCCAACTACAGTAGTTCCATTCATTTCTCTTAATCTTCCTAATGACAACCATCTACTCCTTTCCAATTTGCTTAACCTTTTTCAACTTCCTCTAACACACTGATCTATAAATTAGGTAAAAGGGAAAGAGAGAACAGCAACTGATCTGCCATCTTTCCCTTGGATGTCTTATGTACCAAATTCTTCTCTTAGTTCTCATTTTTACCGCTGTCGCAAACTACTCTTAGTATTCTCATTTAATTCATACGTGACATAAGTCCATATCACCCTGATCTTTTTCTTCCCATCATAGCACCCAGTTTTTCTCCTCCGTCTTTCCTCATCGTCTTTCCCTCTATCTTTGATGTACCGGTACCCATCATACTGAGCTCACAAATTTCATTTTCATTCTTGATTATGCTGGGCATAACTTTTACAACTCTTAATTTGAAAACAAAAATTGGAAAAACATAGTTGAAAATAATGTCACTTAGGCAGATGGTTAACAAGTCTGAAACGCATATTCGTTTAGGCCTAATTATTTGAAGTAATTGGTTCTGCTGGTGCACAGCTTGATATTATGCAACGTTCAGTTCTAGCCATTTTGTTTCTGGCCATTTGTTATCAATAGGCCTACCTACTTACATAAATGACATATAATGACACTTATTCTGAACAAAACAGACCTACGCTACAATGAGGCGTACTGTCTACAAATGAAGGAAGCAATAAATTAACAATGGCTACATTTTACCCATTGTTTTACAGTTTTCATAAAATATAAAAGCAATGTGAATACTACAAATTTGGCTTTTGCATTCAACTTTTTGGCTTATTAAAATTGTTGGATTTTTCCAACTTTACTGTCAAATTGAATTTACTGGAAATTTCAGTTTCAGTGGGACTAGGTCTACTGTTTAATAAAAGCTTCACGTTGATCGGTTAATCTGGTTAGTCTGTGGACGCAAGATATTGTTGTATGTTTGGTGTTATCGTTAGAATTTGAGAGACTTTGCAAACAATGCGGCAGTTGCTTGCGTTTTATCACCATTGAATCGTCTTAATTCGGCAATAACTTGATCGCGTGTAAAACCTAGACTAACCAGTTCCTTCACTTCAGTCTCACCAAATGTGTCCGTGGTCATAATGGTCCCGGCCGGGTCTCGGGGCACGGGGCCACGACTGGTGCTGCTGCCACTGTTGCCACTGCTACTACTCGTGGCAACTAGAAACACACAATACATTATATAAAACATGTATATGTTAACATTATATAAAACAAGGGTCAAGATATTCTTCACACAGATTTTTTTCTTGTCATCCCAGTCTAAGGAACCTACTAAATCAATTAGGTATTCTAATAAAGCAAAATAACAGAAATATAAATAAATGAGGTAAAATCAACAAGGGTCTTGAAATTACCGGTAGGTACTTGATGGGACACAAAGTGAATAACGGGCTAATTACAGATGCATTTCTCATGCATTGAGATTTGGCGTTTACATTGTTGCAAATGTGTTCATTTGCGTGAGAATCACAAAAAGAACTAACGGTGTTGGTGAGAAAACCTACAACGTAGTAGTAAGGCAACTATTACATTTCTCTAGCACTGTTCTGTTGAACACAATGCAACATAAACGTGTCTGTAGTTCATAATTGTATTTATTATTTAACTAAGTAATTCAAGCAAAATACCTAGTCGATTTTGTGCTGAAAAGTGATTAAAATCAGCAAATAAAAATGTTTGTGTTTTTATTACTACTGTACAGTTTTCCTACTGTACTAGGGTTCAAAGGAAAAATTTAATTTTTTATGGAATTCTTTAAACATAAAGTTTCAAACTTCAACTAGCCTAACACTAGCTCGTGTTCTCTACTTTCAACGTTAATAAAATTAATTCCATTCAATTCAAGCTGTATTTTGTCACCTTGACACCTTCATTCACCTATGTCTGCAACTATTACTGCAGTACTCTATTAGTAAACTCATACTCATATATTAGTAACCATTGTTTCAGGGCCAACCACTCTACAATAAAGCAGTACTGTACGTATGGCACTAACCTTGATCGCTTGGTCCGTGCACCACAGCTGTCAACGTCAAGACATGCAACAAGACAACAACTACACCGTGGCTTCACGCACACATTGACAGCACAGTGGTTGTTCATGACATTAAATAGGTAGGTCACTTTTACCTCCTTAGTTGGATCCATGAGATTATTTTCTTATGTCAGTTAAAGCCTCAACCGGTATATTCAAAAAAGGTTGTGATACGAGACGGGACAATTTTTCTTACATAAAGACACCCAGAACGAGGCTAGAAAATTCTATTCAATGGCAGACCGCAAATAAGTAAACAAACGAGTGACACTGCCATCCCTACTCAACTGTCCAATTGGCAGTTATACGGCCATCTAGAGTGTCGTCTCATTTTTGCTAACCACGTTGATAGTAATTGTGAAGTGAAAGTGATTCAGGAAGCCATCTTCAGTAGCCTAACATTCCAATACCACGTGAATTTCTTTTCACATTTCATATATTTCGATACAGTCATAGGGTTCCCTGGCTCCCCAAAATATGTCACAAATTAAATAATTCCTATTGCAATTTAAATAAACATATGGTATAAATATTCGCATAATTTTTCCATGTATTGTCCATCTGCTGCAAGGTAGACCTTGTTGCTAGATGGTAGTTAGTAACAACTTACATTGTTGCAACTGTAACTGAAGAGAATTTATTAGCTGTCCAAAATGAAGGTGACATTAGTGTTACAGTACGTATACTGTACGCATGTTATGTATTTGAAAGTAATCAATTTTAGCTGTATCAAACAAGTTATCTTTATTGATTGAACCTGCTCTCAAACATCACAGGTACTCAGGTAGTTAGCTACTGCTAGTAATAGGATAGGGTAGACTTGCAGTGCACAGGATTCAGGATGAGGGTAGACTTGCAGCTTGCACAGGATTCAGGACGAGGGTAGACTTGCGATGCTCAGGATGGAAGTAGGCTTGCGGTGCTCGTGAGCAACACGAAGGTAGCACTAATTGCGTCGAGAACGCTTGTTCTTGTTAGATGAAGAGGACTGACCCGAGTCTCTGATCGCGCGCTGAAGTTCTTGCTCCTCGGCCTTATTCACCATCTCGTCATCCGAGGAAGAGAGACGAGCGCAAGAAGGAAGTTCGTTCTCTGGCAAAAATCTGGTTTCCGTGCCTGTCGTATCGATGCGTAGTACGTTGCGTTTCAAGTCGATGTTACACTGGAGCAAACAAACACATCATTATTACCTCACTCGATGCATTCTAATCAATATAAAACTAGATTGTCAAACAGACGCTTGCTCTACCCCAATAGGCATAACCTGTTATAATTTCTAACTTACTTTGATGATCAGCTGAATAATAGGCCTACTTACGTTAACATGTGACATGGGTCAGCCGATACATTTTGATGTGCAATTATCACAGCAGTATTGCCAGTGGAAATGGAATGTATACTTCATTATCTAACTTGATCTCAAATTGGCATAACTAGGAAAACGCAGCAAATGAGTACCGGTAGTAGTATGAGGCGAGATTTTATAAGAAATGTAATGGAAATAAGCCTCCACATTTTGATTTTGAATCTATTGCTGAATCTATATAAATAAATTTAATGTTGCTATAACGCAAATATTTGGATTTATTTATTTTAAAAATATCATTTGAAAATCAAGTTTTCACTGTAGTAAGAGTTTTATAATTCAATTGATTCACGTGATTAGTAGGCTTATATAACTCTGCCATGACTTTCAACGTGAAACTGCCTTAATGACATTTGCCGAGAGCTTTGTACGGAAATATCCCAATTATTAATAAGCGTATCCACACGTAGGCGGCTCAAATTTTCTGAAGATCATCATTTTGGATCAAAAAATGCACAATGATTCGCATGAAATGCGACGTTTACCTGATGTCTCTTGAGCATGTCCAGGCCTAGCAGCATGTCCATTGGTTGTTCCTCCAGGATACTGAACGAAGTCGTCAGGAAGTCGCTCTCTATCTGTATCTGCACCATGTGTATCCGCCCGATGATACGCTGCACTCCGACTCCCTTGGCGATGCCAGCCCAGCGCGTGTCAACCAGCCTCATGATGTGGCAGCGTTCGGCGCACGCGGCCGACATGATTGTGGTTTGGGCACCTAGCAACAAAAACAATTGAACATTATCCTCTACTCGAATCCCATTATCCAATTGAATTTGTAATTTTATATTTATTCCTTCGATATTGTATTTTCCACAAAAACTTGAGCTGTTTTAAAGGTATTATAATTGACCAAAAAGCCAGAGCATCTACATCAGTTTCTCATTCTCAACTGTATTCAACCATTCGTGATTTTAAAGAATAGGGATCACTCCAAGTACGTCGGCCGCAACTCTCAACTAGTTTGAAAACATGCTACTTGAAACCTTTTTATGTCAACTTGTGATTACGTTGAACTAGCTTATGCAATCACCACGTGCGGCCGAGATATACCGAAGGTCACTCCTACTGTCGGACGTATATTGATTGTCTGGAGAGACAGTATGTATAGTTGATGTACTGTGACTCACCTGAGTCAATGAAAGCCTTGACAGGGAAGCCGTTGACATGACAGTTGATGTACAACATAACCACCGAGCCAAACGTCTCGGGATTATACTCCATGGCAGCCTCCATGTTTGCCTCGATATTCTTTTGTCGGATCTCTTCTGCTATTAGTCGCTGGGCTTCCGTGTCAAACGGATGTGCATTCATCATGCGAATCTTCTGCCGTTCGCGTTCCTCTTTTAGCTTGATCTGCTCTTGTAATACCGAGGTGAACCGATCTGACAAACAACACATACACATATAAAAATAATACACAGGGAAAATGAAGCAGTTTTATAAAAATCAAAATAAAAGTTTGCTAAGGAAAATATTCGATTTTAATTCCATTTCTTTTTACTAGTAGGCCCTACTCTTTTTTTTCCGATCTCAAAATAATAAATCAACTTCAATCTATGAGCTAAAATATAAGCTCTTGATTGATTGATTGATTATTATTTGCTCAACAGCCCCACCAACAGCTAGGCCTAGGTCATTTGGGGGTACAAATGAGCAGGTGATGATGAAATTATGAAGTGATGATTAGTGAAAGGACGTTTACAAAAACCCATGCCTCATGCAGGACTCGAACCCACACCCAACAGTGATTAAGCTCTTGAATTAATGGTATGGCTTATTTGCATAGGCCAATCAAGACGTATAGTTCATCTGTTTAAAAGTATAGATTGTACGTTGAGTTACTTGTCCCTGTTTCCTTTGTTGCCGGTATTCTACTAATAGCTGTCTGTACGTAACACTATCTATTGGTAATTTTAACAGACAGGCTACAGTAAATGTTCATACGAGCCGCAGAGAAGTTGAATGATAAAAAAAAACATATGTGTAAATGTTTCTGCAATTGTTGAAATATTTACTTAGGCATATCCATTAAAAATAGTGTTTGACCCAGGCCACCACCTCACGTACTTACGCATATCATTGCTGAGTAATGCCTCGGCTAACCGTGGATTATTCTGTTTAAGAAGTGCCAGTTGATCAGGGTTTGCTAAGAACATCTCTTTGATGCGTTTTGGGTCTTCTTCCTTGGCCCGCCCACCTGTAGCACCTCGGCTTGACCCCTGACCTTGGCCGGGAACTGAAATACCACTGAAATCCCATGAAGGCATCGCACCTAAGACAAAATAATGTACATACTGAATTATAAATAGTCTGTAGTGATACAAGGCTGAAAAACTCTTCAATTACCCTCTTTAGGCCTATATTTCAGTTCATACTAGCATATTATGAACACTAATATAAAACCTAGCGTAGCAGCCTAGTATACAATAGCACACTAGTTATAGCTCGTAGCTATAACCCATACTTCATAGTAACTTGGAACAACAGATTCTTGCAACCACCAGAAAATTATCATTGTATAGGCCTAAAGTCATAATGTACCATTATACTTTGTATTCCGAAGTACGGTAGACCTAGTATAAAAAAAACACTTCAACTACTAAGGTGGCATACTACCCCAGATAATCGAGCTTGATTATCTGTGAGCTACTATTAAAGAGACTGGCTGAACATAATTCATTTTTTTTTATATTGGGTTTAACACGCACTGTAATGATAGCGAAGATCTATTGGCGTCAGATGGATGATTAATGAGATGAGGGTTTCTTGGATAAAGGGAAAGATAGTGGGAAGGAAGAGGTGTAGCGAATATGGGGGAAACCATCCCAGCATTACCTCTGTAAAGATCGACGGCCTGTAAAGAAGTTGGCATTGTTGAATCATATCCGAAATATTTGATAAATACGCAAAACGATTTGGAGGCGGCGTGCACGCAACATTATAACAAAGTGGTGAGAATAAACAAACATGGCCGACATTTTTTATATCTCAACTGTTTTGACTACAACAATTCACGGTACCGTATACTGAATGGTAGACACGTAAATGACGGTAGATTGTGTTAATGTCAAATACCGTACTTGACCTGTTTCAGACTGAATCGGTTAGGCTAAATCATTAGGTATTCTAAATCGTTTCTCAACACTGTCATCATGATAATTGAAGCATCAGATCTAGCATATGTGCAGTCACTACTGGGCACCGGTGAATTCCACTTTGCCAGGCAAGGCTTTCGGGTCCAGAGACCTTACGCCATTTACGCTTACTTATGTCATTCTTATGTTAAGCCCAAGACTTGGGTCTACTCAAAAGCCTAGGCCTAGGAAGATGCTCAGGGCTTCAAATTACGTGCGTGCTCTGTTCAGAAGCATGAATGACATACGCGCTAAGCGCTGGCGTGCTTTGCAACTTACGACCAACAAACGGTTCCTGCGGAACTTCCCAAGGCACAGACCTAGGCCTACACCACTACAAATTCAATGCCTACGCCCAGGACAAAGGAAAAGAGCAATGCTTTGGCGTACAACCTATTCAACAGCCCGGGCCTAGCATAGATATTATAGGCTAAAAGAGCTTACCTTGGTTGGGAGCTGATGCAGGAAAACTTATATTCGATGCAGATCCAACTATGTGCTGTAAAATGACAACATCCCCGTCGCGAATACCATGTTGTTTTAATGATTTTTTGTCTTCTCTTAGTGGCTGTCCATTGAACGCAATTAATATTTCAGGTGCTGGAAAGCCAGACTCAACTTCACAAAATGCTTTAAAGTTTTCTAATTCCAAATCTTCACTAACGTCCAAAGTGAAAACGATCTCATCATTTAGTGTTGTTACTGAAACTTTCATTTTGAACACTAGGCTAGGCTAGAACGTTTGAAATAAAACCTGAACTGTTCTTCTCCTACGACCAAGAGATGGTCAGTTCAATATTATACTTCAAATTTATTATAATTATAATATATAAATAGACCGATGTTTACAAAACAGTTCTCAATTAATCAACTGAAAACGCAGAATCACTGTTTCGTCTTTGGCACTGCACTTGGCAGGAGTTGACGGACTGCGAATAACTTCGAAATTCCAAAAACTTATCTTTTCTGTGTGGCTGTGTGTGCCCTCTGTATGGTGAAGTTCCATCACTCATAACATTCATCTGCACAGCCTTCTTTTTAATTTTTCACGTTCAAAAATGAAAATGCCCACAAAAATGTATCAAATATTTCATTATTTATTGATCTTATAGATCCTATCAAGGTTAAAATAGTAAATCAAAAATTTGAAATTAAAAAAAAAGTTGAAAATTTCGAGAAAGTTTTGGAAAAACTAATCGAAAAATACGTTGAACCGTTACATACACGAAAACCAACAGATAGTTAGCATCAAGATGAAAATGAGTACATTGATAGGGTAAACCTTCCTCTATCAGCTAAGCTAAATTTCATCCGCAAACCTACGGCCGTTTTCATATCATACAAATAAATAGTTTCGGTTACCTCGATTGAAGAAACAAATTGCGCGACTTTCCCCGGTCTTGTGTGCCAGTCGCTTAGCTTAGCTTTAGCTTTATTAGCCCAAAGCCAGTTATTTTACGAACACATCGATACTACACACCGTACACACGATAAAATATCTCAAGAAGTAATCAAATGGTGTATTTAACGCGAGATGCATGTTTTGATACCATTTTTCTAAAATTCTAATTTCTTTAATTTCTAAAATTCATAAAAAAAAAAGTTACCCCTCAATAATGCCACAAAACTATACAGATCCAAGTTATATGAGGAACCATATTATTGAAAAAAAGTTTGAAGTTGATAGCTGTAGCCGTTTGACCTGTGGAGAACCGACAAAAAAACATGAAAAAAAAAAAAAAAAAAAACATAAAAACGAACACCAATTGTTGTCAGTATGTAAAATTGAATCCTCGCTAAAGTGGAAATTCTTGGATGTCAAATAATCTCATAAGGACAGCAAAATCTCAATTTTGACAGATCAAAGCACGTGTATTCCATAAATATTTTATATATTCATTAATACTAGGAAAACGCCATATATGCGTTGTTAGACGAGCGAATAGTAATAGTATGGGTAAAAACTGATTCGAGTGGTACCAATTTACCACATTTTATGTTTTTTCTTCAAAATGGCTGACCTGATCGAGCGGAAATTTTTTAGAAATGTGTATCAAAATGTAATTCAACTTCACGCAAAATTTCATTTTCTTGTGAAACAAAAAATATATCCTTTTTTTCCGCCATGTTATTCTAATGGGTATTTTTGTAATTTCTAAAATTCATAAAAAAAAAGTTACCGCCCGATATTGTCACAAAACTATACAGATCTAAGCTAGATGAGGAACCATATTGAAAAAAAGTTTGAAGTTGATAGCTGTAGCCGTTTGACCTGTGGAGAACCGACAAAAAACATAAAAACAAACAAACAAACAAACAAACAAAAAAAAACATAAAAACGAACACCAATTTTTTTCAGTACGTCAAATTGAATCCTCGCTAAAGCTCGTCTAAAAATTGATTGCACTTTTCAACGCTGTACTATTAGGATATTTCATATTTGGGGGTATACGAATGAGGTGATAACAATAATAAAAGTGGTGATAGGCGAGACGACGTTACAAAAATCCATCTTTCATGCAGGACTCGAACCCACGCCCGACCTAAGCACTAGATAAGCACTTAGATAGAACGAAAAAGAGTTAATTAAAAAAGTAATTTAAACAAGAGATCAAGAAAACATGCCTGGTCGATGAGGAATGATTTGAGGGATGATTTGAAAGTAGGATATGTGGGCGATAATTTGATCGTGATTGGGGGTGTTTTGGATCAATTTTCGTAACATGAAACAACCGCTACAGGATTATCAGGATACGGGAACCATATGGTGTGGGGGACTAATCGAAGGTGTCAGCTAAGGTGAGGCCCTAGAAGGATGTAATATTAAATCCTCCTAGTCCTAGGTGAGGCCAAGGAGAGTAGCTGTGGACAAGGCTGACGAAATGCTGTTGCCATGCCATTGTGAGCCGACTGAGAGGACTATGTAGTTGGGCGGGATGCAGCGCGAGAGTGAATGTTCATGAAGACGGTTTTGGTGGGGATGGTTTTGTCCACAAAACGAGGACATGGAGGAAACTTGGTGGTTGACAGTTTTAATCAAGGAGAGCATGGATGTTGTTAATCAAATTAACTCATTTTGATTTTTGATAGTTTCGTTTCAATTTTACCCCGTTTTTTGAGGAATGGTTCATCTATAATATTTGAGATTTCCTGAATATATACCCAGTTTTTAGATTTTAGTGAAATATAGATCCAAACTTTCAATTTACGCAAACTTTACGACCAAGCGATAAAAGCCAATTACGATAATTACGATCCTCAAATGCAATGTCACTTATTATTACTCTTCGAATGGTACAGCTTATCTATTTCTCCCCATCCCCTCCCCTTCTCTCTTTCACTGGCTCTATTTCCTGGAAGTGGTTGTCGTTTGCTCACTGTTTTAGCAAATCGTATAAACGTACTAATTGTTCTGTACAGTTCATTAGCTGTTATAGTTGTGCGTGATTGAAAATGAGTATTTTCTTTAGTTTTGGTCGCAACAATGGCTTCCCTACGAGCCATGAAGAAAAGAAGACGTCTGCTACTACTGATGTCTTGGAGGCTGGCTTTATCTTGGCCTTTGTTATACTCGCTGCGTGCTTCATTATTGTGTTACCTGCCGTACGGGGCAAATCGGTACGTTCATAGTATATATATTCAAGTTGTACGAAATTGTGGACGATTTTGTAAAGTTTTGTACTAATTAATTAATAATTACTATTCTGTTCCTTTTCCTCTTCCAAACTCATCAATTTGTTCTTGTCTCAATATTACAAGTATATACAAAACACAAGTCAACATTTCGATGTTGTTATTAAGTGGGGGGTATTTGATGTATTCATTACCTCCGTAGCTCAATCAACCAAGGCACCAATTGAGACATGGTCATCGTTGGGCGTGGGTCCCTCATAATTCATAAATAACTCGTAAAGTGTGTAGTCTGTAAACGTCCTTTCACATCATCACTTCATATAGTTTCATAATCATCTGCTTATTCGTACCCTGAAATAATAACCTAGTTATTGGTGGGGTTGTTACAAGAGCAATAATCATGATCATTAAATAATAATAACCTTCTATTGTTCCTCAATACATATAGATAACTCTAGCTGTTTATTAATTGTTTATTTGAAGATTAGTTGATTACGGTGCTAATTGGTTTGATTTTTTCAGCAATTCTACGTGGGTATACGAGTCTTTGTTAGTCTTTTCATTGGCTGTGTATTGATGAGTAAGTCAGTATAGTATATTTTTATTCTTATTTAACTCTCTATTTGGATAGAGATATTTTACAATAATTCACTATTTTACAAACAACCGCGGACCACATCATAACAAAGAAGAATTATAATCAATTAATAGGACCTATAATCTTACATTTACTGACAAATATTAGACTCTGTTTTTCAATAATTCGGTAAAAATTATAAACTGTTAACAACCTGTTATCTCATTTCATTTGGTTATCTATATTATTTTGTTGACTATCACTCGATCAGCCTCACTGACACTTTTTAGTGCTGGAGTTACACCAACCATCACCAACGTGGGAGAAGCTTTAACTGGACGTTATACCTGGTATCACGATGGTTATACATAATGCGTGTGTAATACACATGCTATTTAGTTCACTAACTCTAAATTTAAGGCTAACTGGACTTGCTAGTACCGGGTCTTGGATGCAGAAAAAGATGGAAAAAACATAATTTAGATTTCAAGATTGCCACTGTGGATTGCACGCCACCAAACCACAAGTAACCTAGCTCGCATCCCGCCATGGATCAATCAGATGGTTTCCTCGTGGTTTCCGTTAGGGATCCTTAATATCACGCTTATATAGTAATTATAAATTATGTATAACTTGGTGATCAAAAGTCTGAAATAAAAATGCTTAACTGTGGGCAATGACGTTTTGTGGTCAGTCACATATACTAACAGCTATTAATACACTCAAAACAAAACACTGTTGGGAGAAATCTTTCCTTGTATACTAGAAAAACGCAGCAGATCAAAGCGAGCGGACGCGGATCGGCCATATTGGAATATTAGCCAATCTGATTGGCTAATATTCCAATATAGAATAATATCTGCAACCGCAAGTGGACGTGGATCGGCTATATTGTAATATTAGCCAATCTGATTAGCTAATATTCCAATATGGCCGATCCGCATCCGCTCGCGGTTGCGGATCCGCACACAATCCGCGTCATGTAAGGCCCGCTTAAGGCCCGCTTTAATCGCAAGCAGTGGCGGATACAGGGGGGGAGGGGTGCGACAGGTGCGATCACCCCCCTCCCCCATAATTAGAAGCGACGAAATGAAGTAGGAAGCGAGAGAGAAAGAAAAAATAAAATAGAGAAAGAGAAAGAGAAGGAAAGAAATATCGTAATATCGTATAGATTCATATTTTACATCATTGCATAGAAAAGAAATTTGACGTATTGTTTCAAAATAACAGATCTGGTATGTAGCTGAGTCAGCGAATATATATATATATATATATAACTTATATATTGGGTTTAACGACGCACTGTTATGATAGCGCAGATCTAATGGCGTCGGATGGATGATTAATAAGATGATGGGATGATGAGATGAAGCTTCTTGGATAATGGGAAGGATAGTGGGAAGGAAGCGGTCATGACCGGCTTATTGTAGGATCCATCCCGGCATTAGACTAGACTACAGAGGGAAACCATGAAAAACCCCTGTAAAAGATGGTCGGCGGCGGGGATCGAACTGGGTTCGAAATTCCCCTCGCCTCCCGTATCACATGAAGCGAGCGCGTTAACCACTTGCATGTGCCGGTCACACGACCGAGTCGAATTTATTCCGGTATACGCTCTTCAGCGCCTCCCTGACTTACTGTCTGATCTGCAGCTAGTAACTACGGCCAGGAATGGGAGACAGCTCATATCGTAACCAGGACGCCGTACAAGGCAGGTCAGCCTCACGAGATTCACGCACGGATTGGTTTGAGAATAGGACTGCGATCTATCAACGTGACCCTGGCCAATAAGACTACGTCAGATCACAAGGTGACTCCGTTAGATAACGAGATTATCAACTACAACGAGCAGTTCTGGTGGACGTGGGACCAAGGGAGATTTGGTTTCGGACCTTTTGGTAAGATTGGGATATTTCAAAATAATTATATATATATATATATATATATATATATATATATATATATATATATATATATATATATATATATATATATATATATATATATATATATATATATATATATATATATATATATATATATATATATATATATATATATATATATATATATACTTGGTTGTTGTAGTTGCAATTAGGTTTTTGATAGGCAATACTTCTAGCATGTTCTGTTTGTATAGCGGGAAGGATTCAACGGGAATTCCGTCAAGGCCAGTTGGCAGGTCTTCCCTTGCCAATCTTGTGGGTGGCGGAGTACTTCACTGTTGACGGGGAGGGCTTGAGATGGGGTCGATTCTACAGGACTGCTGGCTGGTATGCCCATATCGCCATCTGGTATGTTAAGCCATGGGCACATTTTATATCTATGTTTCGCCATTCCACTGTTAGGTCCGATAGGCGCTATTGGAGTTTCATAATAACCATTTTAGCTTATCGGACCATTATCTTATCGGACCACTAAGTTAACAGCCTCTTAACGCCTATTCGTCTCTCATAATTTTTTTTTCATCCAATTTGGAATTACATTGTCTCACATAATACATAGTAAGAGTAAGGTTAAAATCTAATTCATGTGGATAGTCAAAAATGAGAAGTTAAAACATTTAGACTTGAAATTAATGGAAGGTGTAACTTATTTATAAATATCGTTTCACCAAGCATACATCACAATATAATTGAATGTTCAAAAAACATGTTAGGAATAGCATAAAATGTAACAATTGTATGAATGAATAATAACAATGATCTTGCTTTCTGGTTATTTACATTTAGCAGTCTTATAAAAAGTTAAATACATAGTAAATCTACTCAAACTTATGGCTGCATCCAACATCCATGCATGCATTATGAATTGTTTAAGAATAATTTTAAAGGATGTTAAACTTTTATAGTTTTTATGCAAACTGGTAAAGCATTGTATAATATTATACCATTATATGTCAAATCTTGTTGGAATAAAGTTGTTTTATGTGCCAATCCACGAATTTCGTTTCTACTTCTATGTAGTGGTCGTGTATATCCTCGTTAATTTCTATGATGTAGCAGTAGAATGTAGAGCGTACGTAATTTAAACATAGTATGTATGGGTATAGGGGATACAATATAAAAACAAGTGTCTTGTAGTGTCAAGTGTCAAGTGTCTATCAACAAGTGTCTTGTAGTCACACAAAATTTTTTTTTTTTACGAACTTGAATTTAAATTCAAATAAAATGTAGGCATATCGTACTATACTATTTTTTTTTCGCAAACTGTAGTGGATTGAATGTACACGTGCGGTCACATAAAATGCTTTAATTCGAAATTAAAATTAAAATAAAATGTAATAACAATTCACCGCTAATAGTTTCACAGACTATAGCGTCGAACGTAAGTTCACTTTTTGTTTTGGTGCGTATACAATCAACAACATATCTCCTTAAGGATTCATATCAATGTAGCTTGATAGACAACTTTATGTGACCTTACATTGTCTGCTAATTGAAATGCTTATGGATAATGTCTATGTCATTACATTTTCTTCAGGACACATTTTGTTGTGGCTTGATCGACCACTTCATGTAACCGTAAGTGGATGCATAAGTTTTTCGTGAACGAAAAACCCTCTTGGAAAAACCACTACAGGTGTGGTGGAGAATTGGACTATAAACTGGTTCTCCGTGAAACTTTTGCATCTAACCTGTTTTTAGCTTTCAGCTGAATGACTTCTAATTGCAGTTATAACCACAAAAGAAAAAAAAATACATCGATTCAATTGGAAGCAGGGTGCAGTTGTGATAAATACTGACAAGTAACAGCTAACTATCTAAATAGTAAATACAATATTGTTATAAATCTACTTATAGCAAAAGTCTTTACACAGAATCATGAAAACAATACATACAAAAGAAAATCATATAAAGATTTGATAGCATTTTTGAATGTACCAATTGTAAACAGTGGCGGGACCGGTTACTGCAACAGGTGCACACGTGCATTTAATGTATAATAACCGACACTGATGTAATATATAACTTATACTATGATTCATGAGAAACCAGAAACGTCTACAAATATTGACAACATAATTCATCATAACATAGAATACAAGTAGATGAAGAAGGGGAGGAAGATGAGGAAGAAATGCCAGGCGTAGCCAGCCGGTTTCTAGCAATCCTGCGGCCCTAGTGCTAGTGGGAGCACCCACCCCCTGACCAAATGCTATAGTTGGAACCAGGGTCGGATCATTATTATAGAATACATTTCCATCATTACATAGAAATTATCATAGAATGTTGTTTATATTTCAACAGGGCTGGTTTCCCGTGTTGGCTTCTCGCTAACCTCCTCTTCCTATCTGTGATTCGTTACGGTGCCTTCTTCACTCTGATCACTGGTTGCTTGCAACTGCTAGCATGCGTCTTGTGGGTATCGATCCGAAACCCTGACGAACTCGTCATACCGTTCCAAGATGATCAACTGGTGACTTCTTACGGTTTGAACTTCTGGCTTACACTTGCCACAGGTGAGATCAGGGCCTAATTTGTGAATAAAAAGAAACCGGAACGCACCTCAAAGTATAAACCATCCCTTCTACTCCCCCCCCCCCCCCACGACCATTATACAAATATCATGAAGAAAATACAACAGATTTATGAGTTGTCCTTAAAACATATTTAAAAGAATGTACTCGAAATCTTTATCATCTTTATTGAACGATAATATTTGTTTATAACAAATCATAATGAAAGAATATTCTCAAAATTGGAAAATATTTATTCATCTGTAAAATTTATATTGCATGTCAAAAGTATTAATGAATAACATGAATGAATAATATTATGCTATCGCTTATTTTTCATCAAATTGAAACTGGAACGTACGTATACCGGTTACAAAAAAAATACCGGGACGCCGTTCCGATGCGTTCCGGTACAAATTAACTACTGGGTGAGATACATCAACGATTATCTCGAACTTCCTCTCTGTGATTCATAACGGTGATAATTTATCATCTGTTGCTCACTGTTTTCTTATACTGGCATGCAACTTGTAGGCATCGATCAGGAACTCTCAATTCATTTGCAAATATAAAAAAGAAAATGCCAGTGGAGCGACATTGAATGCAAGTACGTGAAGGTTGTATGAATCTTGAACTTTAAGCATCGACTCTGTAAGATTTGTAGCAATTTTTTTTCTATCTATATCACAACAGACAAATAATAATAATAAATAAACAGATCTTTATTAATCCGGCGAAGTTAAGCCAATGGCTTCTCTTACACTAACTGCTTTTATACACATACAGATACATATAGACATAATATGAAAAATGCATTCTATATCTAATAAGTTAACTATATACTAAATATTCAACTATAAAACTAGAATACAGCATCACTTAGAATATTGCATATAAACTTGTAAATTTGAGGACACACTCATAAGGCATAACTAAAAACTAGAACATATTGAAGGACGATAAAGCAAGCTTCCTATACATGTTGTATTACAAAAGTGATGTTCCGTTTTATTTCCAGGTATTCTATGTATTCTTCTTGGGATTCTGATTCTGTTCTTCGACCTACGTTATCCTGACGATATTTCTTCTTTCTTTGGCATCGACCCTCTCTCCAACTATGAAGAGTATCATCTCAGTAAGTCTACTTGATATGGCAAGATCCCCACCATGCACAGGAACATTGTCCCGTTTGTATTTATTTATCAGTTCGATGAGAAACATGACTAGTATAACTAGGAAATAATCAAATAATCCTTTTTCTGTATACAAGTTTATTCTTCTTTATTATAGGCCTGAATGTGCTTTTCATTTTTGTAGAAATATCGAAAACTTGGCACAAAATTATTGCTTCCCAATTAGACAGACAAGGATGACATGCATGGGAGGATCTTTTTATGGTCACTTCACAATGGTGATCTTAACCCCAAGGGAATAAATAATTATAATGTAACTCATTTAGGAAACTGTCCGAAACTGAAAAATTAGGAGATACTAGTAACGGGCATTTGAAGAATAAGTTGTGAATAAAAAATGAATGAAAAATGAATGAACTTGAAGAAATGTGAATGAATGGAAAAGGAATTTCCCAACTTCTATTGATCTTTATTTATCTTCTCTCCTTCGATTCTACTTCGTGTTTCTTTCCTTCCTTCCAATCTTCTGATCTTATATTTATTATTCATTCGTCAAAAAAATGTTGAAGAATCTTTACGTTCTCGTATTGATTTGTACCGTTATCATCTTTAACTTTGATTCTTTATGTATTTAAATAATAAATAAACTTACCGAAAATAGTTATAGATAAAAAAAAACTTGGCGAATTAATATAAACACCATCATAATGCGCTTGATAATCATGTCGCCGTATAACTTGGCTGTTGGTGGGGTCGTTAGCAGCATTAGGAACAATTTGCGGGCAGTTTTGATTGGTGTGATAATTGTTGAGTTGATGCCACCCAATGATATTTTGTCTGTTTGTCATCAGGTAAAGCCGAGTTGGAGGTTGTTCGCAAGAAGTGTGAAAACAAGAACGTCGATATTGAAACTATTGAAATGGGTGGAATGGCTGCAACTTCTGCGAATCAAGACTATTCAAAGGTATATAAAGATTCAGTACTCATACACTCATCTTCTGTAACAGAGTTACAACATATGATAGTTTTTGATGAACAACCATTCGTAAATAATAAAAAAAATGTAAATTTTCAGTTTATTATTAGTAAGTTATTAAGACATGTGTAGAATGTTTGGTTAAAGTTCTGTTCACGTCTTTCCTGACGTTTTGCGGGAAGTACGAAAAATAATCAAAATTCAAACACCAAAGCAAGAATTATGTACCGGATTTTTTTTTGGAAATTTTCTCCTTGAAATATTTCTCCAGATAATGTCTTTCGTCGCACTTAAAAATCAAAAGTATTCGACTGAAAAATAAAAGTATTGAGATGGTTGTTCGCTTTGTACAGATATCACAAAGATATGTATTTCTACTGATCAGGATTTATAGACAACTTTTTTAGACCCTAATATTGAGACGTTAAAAAACTGGTATTCTCTCGATTTGTTCTGTTCGCAGTGTATTCTAAAGCGCCGTACGACAATTCGTAAGGTCCAGAAATCATTGTTTAGGACACCAGCGGTTAACCACAATGCGTATGACAACGACTTTGACGAGCAACCTGAGTATCTCAACATTACTTATCCAAGGTAAGAGGATGACCGAGATCCAAGTCGCTATATTACAACATTTTTTAAAATTCCTTCTTTAAAATACGATTTTCTACGCTCTGAAAACTACGTGGAATTTCTGGAATATTTGGATTCTTTATACAAAAGTAAAACAAAGACCAGGGTAAAGAAGCTCAAATATAGCTAATATCCAATAATGTAATGATAAATATTCAATCAAGAACGTATACATTACTTTCAGTATAACATTGATAATTCGAGGCGAATTAAATATGCCTATACGATTTTGATTTGTGTCAACCTTTCTCTCAATTCTGAACCCTAAAAAAACGAACGGTTATGCAAAGGACTAATGTTTGACACCATGCGTGAATATTTAGCTATTGTACGATAGCTATAATCCAAGGTGGTGCTGATGAGAGAATTTATTTACTTTCCTAACTTAATAGTCTTTATTCGACGGCTGCCCGAAAAACGGGATACCAATATGTTACAGCGTGATTAAATCAATACACAAGTATAATGTTCATTTTTTAAAGTGATACATAATTGATTTAAAAAACAATTGAAATATTATTAATATATATTGTACCTATTGTATTACTATATAGTATTATTATAGTATTAGTATTAAAATTAAGATGATGTATAAGATGACTGTAGTGTATAGTATTTACATACAGTATATAGTACTGACGACGTGGATCTGATTGTGTCCCTGATGTCCCTTTTGTTGATGATGCAGCTGATAAGATGTTTGATGTGTTTACAGGATGCAGCCACGGTAGCTGAGTAATGTCAGAATACAATATCACATAGGCCTATATACTGTATTTGAAGAAAGACACAACACTGCAATAGATTTAATTCGTATCAAATATTAATGGAACATCTAATTATAGTAAATGCATGTATGCGTCCATGAGTAGACCCAATGACATACAAGTCGGTGAAAAGAACGTAGGGGAATAGTACGAATAGTAGAGAATGGTGTACATTAAATTATAACAAAGGATATAATTCAAAAAATGGATTAATAATAAAGGAAAATGACATATTTTATTCTATTCTATGAATTATTAACTCAAAAGTAATAGCTTATTGTATGAAATTGACTAAAATGTTTATTCTAGTACTCGAATACTCGAATTCTAGTACTCGAAATGCCTAAGTTAACCTGAAAAAACGAATCTAACCTAACCAACCTAACCTATACTAATTCACTATAACCTTGAGCCACCTTCCTAACTTGACAGTTTATAACTAACAGTATTATAACCAGCAGTTATAATTCTGCATTTCTAAATGTTCCGTAGTGTTCAACAGGGAAAACCCACTTCGGTTATTCCGGATTCCATTCTACGTTAGGTAATTATTTTCGAATTAATTGCTAGGACCCATTTGCGCGCCGATAAAATGTTGTTGTAGAACTGCGCATGCGCAAGGCAGGTGAAAGTAGTTAAAATGGCCGATTTTGATGGTTGAGTATTTTACTGTCCTGTGAAAACATCGTTTCAGGGGAGTTTATCATTATATTTCCCCATATACTACACTGAAAATGATGTCGAATTTGAGAATGATTTATATTACGTGATAGACAGACCTGGTGGTTTCTACAACCATGAAAAAGCAGGCACGTAAAGTGACGCTAGGCCTACAAGTACGCTAACATAGCCAGGCATTTTCATACCAGTATGAAGGAAATGGTAGGCGGATGCTGTGTTTGTTCCGATGAACGCGGTTGGACCGAAAATCCTCTGGTTTACTGCGATGGTCAAGGCTGCACTGTAGCAGTACATCAAGGTAGGACCTACAATACCAACGTTAGGTTCCTAGTCTGGAGTTGGAGGCTAGCCTAGTCCTAGGCCTTCAATCCAATTCCTAAACTGTGATACCTAAGGCCTACAATGTTACCAATACCACGAGCATCACATCTGCTTCTTATGCTGTTAAGGGCCTGTAGGCCTGAACCATTTAAAATATGTCTTGACCCATCCAGGCCGTAGAGGCAATATGTGCTCATTCAGTTTCACCAGTTGAAGTAGATAGCGTACTTAAGTACGCAACATGCTGGGGCCTGGGCCTATTTTACGACATTGTAGAATGCTTCTAAGATTCCTTTCAAAGCTATTGGAACGAGTTGCCTGTGCGGCTTAGTCAGTAAAGGCACAGCTTTGGAAACTGACGCAAAAGCGGATGTGCATTGGACTGTGGCATTTAAGGCATGGGAACGCGCTCGCTTCGTGTGATCCGGGAGGCGAGGGGAATTTCGAACACAGTTTGATCCCCGCCGCCGACCGTCTTAACAGGGTTTTTTCATGGTTCCCCTCTGTACTCGGGATGGTTCCTACAATAAGTCGGCCATAACCGCTTCCTTCCCACTATCCTTCCCTTTACCCAAGAACCTTCATCTCATCATCCGATCATCTAATTAATCATCCATCCGACGCCAGTAGATCTGCGCTTGGCCTATCATAACAGTGTGTTGTTGAACCCAATAAAAAATAATGCACGCTGTTCTAGAAACTGCATAAGGCATGGGTTTTTGTATACGTCCTTTTCCCGATCATCACTTGATCGTTTCATCATCACCCACTCATTCGAACACCTATATAGCGTAGCTGTTGGTAGAATCTTTGAACAGCATTAAAAAAAATGCATCTTCGTATCCATTCAATTGTAGGCCTACTGGCCTCAATAACCGGTTTTTGGTGGTGTTGTTAAGTAAACAGTGACCGTAATCATTATTGGAATCTTAATTCATGGCTTGTGGCATTTATTTCCCTTCAACTTTCAGTGTTAGATATAACTCACAAATCTAGGTCTACGTGTATTTTAGGTAAATGTCTTAGAATTATTTTTACAGTCAAAACTTTCCGCTTTTAAAAGCATGGGGCTAAAGCAGACGACAATTCAAGTGCTGGCAAATATGGGGATGTTACCGTACCGAAACTAGACTAACTATTGGTCAGCAGGAGGTGTCACAGGCACAATCAGTTTAAATTACGTGTTTTAAAATGGTTTAGGCCCCCAACTAGATTTTACCTCCCTCTTGACCAGGCATTTGGAGGTCTACCCCTAACTTGGAAACACACAAAAAAGTGAATTACGATACTTGAATTTAAACAATTAGGATTAGACCTTGGCCACCTACTATATAAATATCCTTACAGGATCGATGCCTCTGAGGATTATGTCAGGAAAAGCGGAAATCTCAATGCCTGAAAGGAATAACTTTTTGTAAGGAGTAATGACTGTGGTTAATTAAACACAAAATAAAAATAATGCACGCTGTTCTAGAAACTGCATAAGGCATGGGTTTTTGTATGGGTGATTCCATTTAAAAACAACCAAATATTAATAAAATTTTCGGTCATAGTCTCCGATTTTGATGAAATTTTGCACGTTTTCTGCCATGGTGCATCTGACAACACTTATTTAATTTTAGAATTTTTCATCCCTTATCTTCCGAGATACTGGGTAGCCAAATTTGGGCTCCGTGCCCGGCGTTTCGTGTTACGCAGGGGTTGTACTCCAATAACTTCTGTCCCAATCAAGCTACAAGGTTGTAATAGGGCTTGTTTCGAAGGTATGACTGCCCTCTTTCCATCAAATACCATCAACACCCACTGTGAGTTCATAGTTTGGGAGTAGTTCATTCCTACATCTTGATTAGGTCAAAGGTCAATATCAAAAATGCTCCATCTTGGATTTTGTTCAAACTCGGTATATGTACTCTCAACACATATACAAATAAATGTGGAAACTTTTGTGGTGGTTGTTCCATAGGTTTCTGAGAAATTAAATAATTACCATGCAGTTTATTGAAAATAGCAGTAAACCAGATACCTGTACCTCTGACAAATCAAATACATGTTAAATTATAATGTAATTAATATATGGTTTTACTTGGAAATACATTCTTGACAATAGGTAGGTCTAGACCGATATTTACACAAATGTTTTCCTGATATGTGAAATAATCATTTCAACAGTATCGTTCCTAAACTAGCAGTAGACCTGCTGGTCATAGTCTCATATTGTCATAACATATTGTTGATTATCATTCCACCATCGAAAAAAATCATGATAATGAAGTTAGATTCATATTAAATATTTGAACATGAAGTCTCTGTGCGTTACCATACCTTCTTAACAGTTGAACACATTGAAAAGCTGCTGTGTAGCTAAAATAACGTCTTCAGGCTTGATGATGTAAGTGCGCCCAGTTCAACCCTCGGAATGGTTAAGACGTCTGCTATGGGGAGAGTGAGTTCATCGTCTCGTGGCGCATAGACGAATGATGGTGACGGACCATGTGGTAATTTACCCCAGAATTTGCCCACAATTGGTTGCAGAAGCTGAAATCGTTTATTCAGGCTGATTCTGTTTGCCTCAATTTCTTCAGATGGTATGAACTTGAAAGTGGTGATTTCCAAGTTTTCTCTTGACCAGTTATAGAGGTCTTTTGGTGTCATAATTTGACTTTCATAAGGTTTTTGAAGACTGGCCCTAGCTGCCAACCTTTTAACAGTACCACCAACACCATCCACATGGTCCGTTACCATCATTCGTCTATGCGCCACGAGACGATGAACTCACTCTCCCCATAGCAGACGTCTTAACCATTCCGAGGGTTGAACTGGGCGCACTTACATCATCAAGCCTGAAGACGTTATTTTAGCTACACAGCAGCTTTTCAATGTGTTCAACTGTTAAGAAGGTATGGTAACGCACAGAGACTTCATGTTCAAATATTTAATATGAATCTAACTTCATTATCATGATTTTTTTCGATGGTGGAATGATAATCAACAATATGTTATGACAATATGAGACTATGACCAGCAGGTCTACTGCTAGTTTAGGAACGATACTGTTGAAATGATTATTTCACATATCAGGAAAACATTTGTGTAAATATCGGTCTAGACCTACCTATTGTCAAGAATGTATTTCCAAGTAAAACCATATATTAATTACATTATAATTTAACATGTATTTGATTTGTCAGAGGTACAGGTATCTGGTTTACTGCTATTTTCAATAAACTGCATGGTAATTATTTAATTTCTCAGAAACCTATGGAACAACCACCACAAAAGTTTCCACATTTATTTGTATATGTGTTGAGAGTACATATACCGAGTTTGAACAAAATCCAAGATGGAGCATTTTTGATATTGACCTTTGACCTAATCAAGATGTAGGAATGAACTACTCCCAAACTATGAACTCACAGTGGGTGTTGATGGTATTTGATGGAAAGAGGGCAGTCATACCTTCGAAACAAGCCCTATTACAACCTTGTAGCTTGATTAGGACAGAAGTTATTGGAGTACAACCCCTGCGTAACACGAAACGCCGGGCACGGAGCCCAAATTTGGCTACCCCGTATCTCGGAAGATAAGGGATGAAAAATTCTAAAATTAAATAAGTGTTGTCAGATGCACCATGGCAGAAAACGTGCAAAATTTCATCAAAATCGGAGACTATGACCGAAATTGTTTGGTTGATTTTAAATGGAATGACCCGTATACGTCCTTTTCCCGATCATCACTTGATCGTTTCATCATCACCCACTCATTCGAACACCTATATAGCGTAGCTGTTGGTAGAATCTTTGAACAGCATTAAAAAAAATGCATCTTCGTATCCATTCAATTGTAGGCCTACTGGCCTCAATAACCGGTTTTTGGTGGTGTTGTTAAGTAAACAGTGACCGTAATCATTATTGGAATCTTAATTCATGGCTTGTGGCATTTATTTCCCTTCAACTTTCAGTGTTAGATATAACTCACAAATCTAGGTCTACGTGTATTTTAGGTAAATGTCTTAGAATTATTTTTACAGTCAAAACTTTCCGCTTTTAAAAGCATGGGGCTAAAGCAGACGACAATTCAAGTGCTGGCAAATATGGGGATGTTACCGTACCGAAACTAGACTAACTATTGGTCAGCAGGAGGTGTCACAGGCACAATCAGTTTAAATTACGTGTTTCAAAATGGTTTAGGCCCCCAACTAGATTTTACCTCCCTCTTGACCAGGCATTTGGAGGTCTACCCCTAACTTGGAAACACACAAAAAAGTGAATTACGATACTTGAATTTAAACAATTAGGATTAGACCTTGGCCACCTACTATATAAATATCCTTACAGGATCGATGCCTCTGAGGATTATGTCAGGAAAAGCGGAAATCTCAATGCCTGAAAGGAATAACTTTTTGTAAGGAGTAATGACTGTGGTTAATTAAACACAATATTATTTTTATTTTGAAGGAGCTACCTCTTTGTTGTATTAATGAAAGAGATAATTTGTTATAAAATCAAGCACCGGCATATTTGTATGAACTTGACATGTTGAATTATTGGGCTTCGAGACCCTTGGATGACGATGAAATTCCATCAACACTGATGCAGACGTAATTAGGGTACTACATAAGGGGCTCATTTGGCTTGAGTGATAGTAGCGCTCAGTTGTTTTGTAATGCTGAGGCCTATCTGGTTTACCAACTCATTGAGTAAAAATAACAGCTTTGCTACCATGAAAATTATTAGACCAATGCAAAGATTGTGTGTATATAAGACCACCCACACAGATCACTAATCTGTCTTAGACTTTCCATGTAGGCTTTTAGCAAAACATGCCTTGACTACATGCTGTGAATGCACTTATGCTCATGTCATTAAGTTTAGGCAATGGTTTGGTTGACGGAATAATAGTTTGGTGAAATTACTAACCTTCTAAAATTGTGTAAATTAGGATCCACAAGGTAGGCAACAAGCTTAATGTGTAAATTACAGTTGTTTGATCATTTTGGCCAAGTTATTAAAAATAGGCCTACTACATGCATGCGTCGCCACTAACATGAGTCCCTCTTAACCGCTAGGTCATTCGTGTCTGTGACTCTGTGCTGAAATTGTAATCCATCTCATGTTTTAAATTTAATACACGTGTAATGCATCAAACGTTAAACAATGAGTAAACATTCAATAAAATGGGTATGATATGGTTTTCGTACAGTAGGTCTGCTGAAGTTCAAACGACTTTATTATGAGAAACATATTATGTTATTATATGAAGTTCCAATGAGCTGTGAAGGATCCTCTATTTATTTCTGGCAAAGCAGGCCATTGTATTTTTTTTTTTAGAATTTTCATGTTATACCAATCATTGAAAATCTAATTTTTGCTCGAAATGTCATTGTATCTTTGTATTTTTTGTCACTGGATCACAAATGTTCATCAAGTTATATACCGTAGTTAGCATTCAGTTACATTATAGGCCTGCAATAGGCCTATTTATTATAGTTCAAATACATTTAAGACTAGAAAGGACATCCCCTCTCCCCTCGTTTTAGGATCCGTTGAATACCGGTACTTGGAAAAGTATCGATTTGCCAACTTTTACGGTAGGCCTACCGATATTTCAAGATAAAATTGAACGAAGATCTATCGTAGATTTAAAATGAGTTTTTACGAAAACCTGAACAAAACACGTAGGCCTATCAATTATTAATTTATTATTAGGCTAATAGACATATATAATTGAAAATAAAAAATATATATTTAATTCTATCCCTATTATATTTGTCGTTGTTGTGCTTTCAGCTTGTTATGGAATCGTGACTGTACCTTCTGGACCTTGGTTTTGTAGAAAATGTGAGTCACAAGAAAATGCTGCCCGAGTGGTGAGTATTAGCACTATACTTACGGTACCTACAGTTTGTTCAACTCACAAAACTGAAATCTTTTCTTTTACTCCAATAGGCCTGATATTAGATTTTTATTAGATTTGGATTTTTTAGCATAGGCCTAAGCCCTACAGTTTTGCTGATTTCTCAAATAAATGTAGATTGAGCATATTAGGAAAGTACTCATAAAATACCTATGGGCCTAAACGGATTATATTCACGTACTTAGTGTGAATGGAAAATATCAAAGTTCGTCTAGATGTGAAAGCTTTATTCTTTTAATCTATTTAGATTTTTTATTCTCTAGGTAGGCCTACAGATCAAATTATGATAGAAGCCCATTTGTTTTTTTAAGTGTCCTCAATTTAGTTCCCCCACATAAGAATGCAAAATAGATCTGTAGGTTTTAGATAAATTTGTCTTAATTGGTTAATAGATAGAATTTTCACTGTAGGCCTAAGCCTCCATTTTTGTCAAGTTTCCATTAAGGTACGGTAGCCTACTCAAAGTGGCTCCTGCGTAAACTCATACACTTAGTTGAATTTTGTTGCTTTTTTCATTTAACAAGTAGGCCTTTGTAAGGTACCGGTAGTTC